>PVKS010001896.1:25763-129507 GCA_004027875.1 Aplodontia rufa | reverse complement strand
TTCCAGGGAAACAAGGCTGGTTCAATATACGCAAATCAATAAATGTAATTCACCATATAAACAGAATTAAAAACAAAAACCATATAATCATCTCAATTGATGCAGAGAAAGCATTTGATAAAATTCAACACCATTTTATGCTCAAAACTCTGGAAAAGATAGGGATCAAAGGAAGATACTTTAACTATGTCAGAACCATGTATGACAAACCCATAGCCAACATTACCCTCAATGGAGAAAAACTGAAAGCATTTCCACTGAAGTCAGGTACGAGACAAGGCTGTCCGTTATCCCCACTTTTGTTCAATATAGTCCTTGAAACCCTTGCCAGAGCTATCAGGCAAGACAAGGAAATCAAAGGTATTCATGTAGGAAAAGAGAAAGTGAAGTTATCTCTATTTGCAGACGACATGATTTTATACCTAGAAGACCCAATAACATCGGCCAGAAAACTCCTAGACCTCATAGGTGACTTTAGCAAGGTAAGCGGATACAAGATCAATTCCAGCAAATCACTAGCATTTCTTTACACCAACAACAAAGCCGCAGAAGAAGAAATCAGAAAATCTCTCCCATTCACCATCAATTCCAAAAGAATGAAATGCTTGGGTATTAACCTTACAAAGGATATTAAAGACCTATTCAAAGAAAATTTTCAAACACTAAAAAAAGAAATTACAGAAGACCTGAGTAGATGGAAAAACATTCCATGCTCATGGTTAGGCAGAATCAACATAATAAAGATGGCCATTCTACCCAAAGAACCATGCCATTTGATGACCAAAATGTATCCATTTATAGGCTCTGAAACAACCCTCCCATTCTTTATATCTATTCTCCAGAGAAAAACAATTTTGAATGATATGGATTTTGAATAAAAGACATTTTCAAAATTATACCTCTATCACAAAATGCAATTGTTTTCTTTTAAAGTTTAATCTTACCTAATCTTACCTCATTTTTTTATTAGTGATTTGTAGTTATACACAATGTAGGATTCATTTTGACACATTCATAAGTGCATATAACATAGTACCATTTAAATCCTCAGTATTTCCTCTTACCTTCCTGTCTCTCCTACCCTGATCTTTTCCTCGTCTTCATTGGTCTTCCTTCTATTTATTTATTTATTTTTGATTGATGTATTATAGTTATATATAAAATTGGAATTTTATATATAGTTATGTATAAATTATAATATATTCATAAATGGATGTAGCATAGTATGGTCAACTTCATTCTCCAATTCTTCCCATTTCCTTCCCTTCCTGCCTTTCCTTTGGGCATCTCCTTCTATTCTATTGATCTTCTCTTCTATTTTCCAAAACCATTTTTTATATTCCTTTTTCCTCCTTCTTCTTATGAGAGAAAACTTTTGATCCTTGGCTTTCTGAGTCTGGCTTATTTCACTTGGTTCAATATGCTCCAAATCTTTCTAATTTCCATCAAGTGTCGTAATTTCACTCTTCTTTACGGCTAAGTAAAACTCCATTGAGTATATATACCATATTTGCTTTACCTATTTATTTGTAGACTGGTTCCATAACTTGGCTATTGTCAATTTTGCTGCTACAAACATAGGCATTCATGTCACTATAGTAAGCTAATTTAGTCCTTTTGGATGGATGGACTTTACTTACTTTTAAGGTACTATATTGAAATTCATCAAAAGTAACAGATTTTTAAAGCAACTAGAAATTTTAATTGCTTACTTGGATTTTGATTGCTTTTATCAAACACAATTGGCTTAGTTAATAGCATTATCCTGACCAAGTATTTTTTGAATGGTTCTGAAAGTATATTCTATATTTTTAACAGTTAAATTAATGTAGAAATGATATATAATTAATGTAAAATCTAACTAATGGATTCAACCACTTTCTAATGCAGTCAAAATCAATGGCAGGGTTTTTTTTTTTTTTGCTTAAGGTTTTGTTTTCTTCTTGCTATTACTTTAAATATTGCAATATTTAAACTTCCATATAGTGATTTATTTTTTCAGAATTTCTGAAGTATGATTCAAAATATAAAGAATGTGTTACATAAATATAGAAAAAACTTCTCTATAAATATAAAAAATAGAATGTGATGCATCATTTTTGACTTGATATAAAAGTTTTCAAGTACACTTAAAGTCTAGAATTATTCCAATTTGATAATTAAACATTTAGTATAATTATTACAGTTAGTACTTTCTTTCCATTTTTAGCCTTCTCCCTTACCTATCCTCTTTACTGATTTTATATTATTTAGCTGACTTTTTTTTATTTGTTGAATATGGACTTACAATTAGGAAGGAATAATCATCAAACAATAAAAAAAAACAAATGTATATTCACATAACAAGCCAGATTGATACCATTCCATGGTTCCCCCTTGGGTTTCCCCATGGTTCCATGTTTCCGCCTACTTAAACCCCAAGTTAATTGGAATTCTCATAGAAGTCAGAGGTCTCCCTCTGACTTGATTCCCCCATACTACCTCCCTCCAGTCTCCTTGATGTCCTTCCTATTCCCTCCTCTTCCTCCCTGAACCCTCTCCACAACTCTCAGGATCCTAGGCCAGGTTACCCTGTTCATGTAAAAATTCATACATATTGAGATTATTATTAGCTTAGCCATCTATCATACTGTATCTGGTTGTTTTCTAGCTTCCACAAATGAAGGAAAACATTCAGCCCTTGAATCTCTGAGTTTGGGATATTTCACTTAGCATATTTTTTTCCATCTCCATCCATTTGGCTGCAAATGCCATAATATCATTTTCCTCTAACAGCTGAGTAGTATTCCATTGTATATATGTACCAGAGTTTTTTTTAATTCACTCATTGAGTGAGGGGCATCTGGGGTGGTTCCATAATCTAGCTATAGTAAATTGAGTTGCTATAAGCATTGATGAAGCTGTATCTCTATAATATGCCAATTCTAACTCTTTTGGGAAAATAACCAGGAGTGGGATAGCTGGGTCATAAGGTGGTTCTAGCCCTAATTTTTTAAGGAGTCTCCACACTGCTTTCAAGAATGGTTGAACCAGTTTGCAGTCCCACCAGCAATGTGACAGTGTTCCTCGTTTCCCACAGCCCCTCCAGCATCTGTCGTTCGTATTCTTCATTTTTGCCACTCTGACCAGAGTGAGGTGGAATCTCAGTGAAGTTTTGATTTGCATTTCTCTGATTGCTAGTGACGTATAGCATTTTCTCATAGATTTATGGGCTTCTGGGACTTCCTCCATTGAGAAGTTTCTTGTTAGTTCTGTAGCCCATTTATTGATGGATTATTTGTGATTTGGTGTTTAGGTATTTTAGTTCTTTGTACATTCTGGATATTAGCCCTCTATCCCAGGTGTAGCAGGCAAAGATTTTCTCCCACTCTGTAGGATCTCTCATGACACTTTTGACAAAATCTTTAGCTGTGCAAAAGCTTTTTAGTTTAATTGCATCCCATGCATTTATTCTTGACTTTACTGCTTGTGCCACTGGAGTCTCATTAAGGATGGCAGTGCTGACCCATACGTCATGTAGTGTTGATCATACTTCTTTCTCAAGCAAATGTAAAGTTGTTGGTTTAATAACCAGCTCTTTGAACCATTTTGATTTAATTTTTGTGCAGTGTGAAAGGAAAGGATCTAATTTCAGTTGTCTACATATGACTGTCCAATTTGTCCAACACCACCTGTTGAACAGACTATCATTCTTCCACACTATGGGGGTTCATCTCAGAATCCTCTCTTCTATTCCATTGGTCTTCAGTTCTGTTTTGATACCAATACCATGCTGTCTTTGTTACTATAGCCCTATAGTATAGGTTCAGGTCTGGAATTGAGATACCACCTTCTTCCTGAATAATGTTTTAGTTATTATGGGTCTTCTGTTATTCCAGAATTGCTTCTAATACATCCATGAAGAATGACATTGGTATTTTGTGGGGGATGGCATTAAATATGTATAGGGCTTTGGGTAGAATAGCCATTTTGATTATATTGATTCTGCCTAACCATGAACATGGAATGTTTTTCCATCTACTCAGATCTTCTACAATTTATTTGTTTAGTGTTTTAAAGTTTTCGTTGTATAGGTTCTTCATATCCTTTGTAAGGTTGATGCCCAATTATTTTAGGTTTTTGGAGGAGATGGCAAATGAAACAGATTTCCTGATTTCTTCTTCCAGGGACTTGTTTCAGGAGTAAAGGAAATCTAATGATTTATTGGTATTGATCTTATAGCCAGCCACTTTTCTGAAATTGCATATAAGCTCTAGAAGTCTTCTAGTCGAGCTATTGGGTCTTCTAGGTATAGAATCATGTCATCAGCAAATAGAGACAACTTGACTTGCTATTTAGCTATTCAAATTCCTTTGATTTCCTTCTATTGTCTGATAGCTCTGGCAAGGGTATCAAGGTGTATATTAAACAAGAGTGGTGACAGTGAACAGCCTTGTCTTGTGCCTGAATTTAGTGGGAATAGTTTCAATTTTTCACCATTAAGTATAATGTAAGCTATGGGTTTGTCATAGATGGCTCTTGCAATATTAAAGTTTCTTCCTTTGAGCCATATCTTTTCCAGTTTTGAGCATAAATAGGTGCTGAATTTTATCAATGGCCTTTTCTGCATCAATTGAGATGATCATATCATTTTTGTCTTTAATTCTGTTTAAGTGATGAATCACATTTATTGATTTGCATATGTTGAAACAGTCTTGTGCTACTGGAATGAAGCCCACTTGATCATGATCTGTTATCTTTTTGTTGTGTTTTTTGTATGATTTGCTAGCATTTTATTAAGCATTTTTGCATCTATGTTCATTATAGGAATTGATCTGTGGTTTTCTGTTCTTTATATGTCTTTGTTGAGTTTTGGGATCAGGGTTATATTTGCCTCATAAAAAGTATTTGGGAGGATTCCAACCCTTTCAATTTCATAGAATATCTTACTAAGGAGAGGTGAAAATTTGGTAGAATTCTGCCATATATCCATACAGTCCTGGGCATTTCTTTTTTTGAAGACCTTTGATTGCTGCTTCAATTTTGGTACCTGAGATAGGTTGGTTTAGATTTTCAGTGCCCTTCAGTGTTAATGTGGGGATGTTGTATGTGGCCAAGTATCTGTCCATACCTTCCAGATTATTAAGCTTGGCAGAATATAAATTTTCAAGATAAGTTCTGATAATCTTCTGGATTTTGGTTGAGTCAGTGGTGATAAGTCCATTTTCGTCATTGATTTTGTTGATTTGCTTCCCCTCTTTCTTCCTTTTGGTGAGGTTGGCAAGGAGGCTATAAATCCTGTTTATTTTTTCAAAGAACCAACTCTTTGTCTTGTTGATAATTTGTATCAATTTCATTGATTTCAGCTCTGATTTTAGTTATTTCCTTCCTTCTACTAGCTTAGGGATTGGATTGTTCCTCTTTTTTCAGGCGTTTGAGTTGGAGCATAAGACTATTTGGGCTCTTTCTTGATTTTTGATGTATGCACTCAGCGCTATAAATCTAACTTACTATACCAGATATTTTGGCATGTTGTTTCTTCATTCTCATTCATTTCCAAGAATTTATTAATTTCTGCTCTCATTACCTTTTTTATTCATCCTTCATTTAAGAGGGTATTATTTAATTTCCAAGTATTTGAGTAATCTCTATTATTTTTCTTGTTGTTGATTGCTAGCATAATAGTGCTGTGGTCTGACAGGATACATGAGACTATATCAAATATTTTTTATTAGTTAATGGTAGCTTGGTGAACTAGGATGTGCTCTATTTTAGAGAAGGATCCATGAGCTGCTGAGAAGAAGGTAAATTCAGTCAACTTAGGATGGAATATTCTGTAGATGTCTGTTTAGTCCGATTGATTAATAGAGTTGTTCAGATTGGAAATATCTTTATCGATTTTTTTGTTTTGATGACCTGTCTAGTGTTGATAATGGTGTATTGAAGTCCTCTATTATTATTGTATTGAGATCAATGAGGGGTTTAATGTCCTTGAGTATTTTTTCCATATATTTGGGGGCATATCTTTATGTCTTCTTGATGAATTGACCCTTTTAATATGATGTAGTGTCCATGTTTATCATTTCTGACTAGTTTTAGATTGAGATTAATTTTATCAGATATTAGGATCACCACACCACCAGCTTGCTTTTTTGGACCACAGGCCTGGTAGACATTTTGCTAACCTTTCACCTTCAGTCTGTGTCTATTTTTGAGTGTGAGGTGTGTTTCCTGTAGACAACATATTATTGGATTTTTTTTAATCCAGTAAGCCAATCTGTGTCATTTAATTGGTGCATTAAGACCATTTACATTCAGAGTTAGAATAGATATGGGAAACTGAGTCTCAAACTTTGTGACTATTGCTGAGTTTTGTGCCATCTTTGTATTACACATTTTGTGTAAAGTGATTATTGACACTCTCTTGTTTAAGTGATTATGGTATTATTAACATGTTCTTCTGAATGAATAATGTCCTTGAGAATATTCTGTAGTGCAGAATTTGTGTTCAGGTATTTTGCTAGCTTGAGTTTATCATTGAAGTATTTAATTTCCCCTTCACATTTAAAGCTGAATTTTGTAGGATATATTATTTTTGGCTAAAAATTGTTTACTTTCAAGGCTTAAATAATATTGTTCCAAGCTCTTCTGGCCTTCATTGTCTGATCTGAATAATCCATAGTGATCCTAGTTGGTCTGCCTCTGAATATGATTTGGGGGTTTTTCCTGGCTGCTTTTAGAATTCTCTTTAATTTCATTGTTATTCAATTTATATATGATATGTCTTGGTGAATTTCTCATTTGGTTAGGTCTATTTGGTGTCCTATAAGCATCTTGCATTTGGTATTCTGGATCAATTCTGATGCGAGGGAAATTCTCCTTTACAATTTCACTTAGGATGTTCTTAATGCCCCTTGTTTGCTGTTTGTAGTTTTCATCTAGTCCAATAACTCTTAGGTTATTTCTTCTCATCTTGTCAAATATTATTTGGACGTTTTGGTCATGTACAATAAGTTTCTTTTCTTGTCTGTCCTCCTTGAACTCCACATTGCACAGCCTGTTTTCATTATCTAATGTATGTTCTTCAAGAGCTAAGGTTCTATTTTCAGTTGAGTTTACTCTGGTGTTAGTATCTCCCAGTGAAGATTTGATTTGGTTGACAGTGTTTTTCAATTCTGTTAGCTCTGCTACATCTCTTTTTGGGATTTTTAACTCTTTATATATATATTGTCTTTCATCTCAAGGAATTGCTCCCTTATTTCCCTATATAAGTTGTTTCTCATCATTTCAAACTGATCTCTGATCTCTTTCCTTAATTCTTCTTTCAACTCTTTGATTGAGTTACTAATTATAATGTTGATATATTTTTCTTGGTTTTCATCTGGGATCCAGACCATGGAGTTCTTGGATGGAGATCTGTGGGGTTGAGGAGGGGAATTATTTCCCCTTTTCCTCATTTTCAGACAAGGGGGGTGTGTCTTGAAGACCGACAGTCAGTATTACTCTTGTAGGTGTTATTGAAGTTTCTTATGACTTTGCTTTGTTGGGGTGGGGTGCTATTTAGGAAGCTCAGATCAATAGCTGGCAGTCCAATTAGTGAAGAATTGAGAGCCTATAGGTGCATATACTAGAAAGTTTCAAGTTAAAAAAGTTATAATGATGATTAGCACCTATAGGAGCTGTTTTCTTCCATGAGAGCTCCCACAATATATTACAATAACAAACAAGTAACCATGTACAAGGATGACCTTTTCTTCAGTTAGCAGAGCCTCCATGGGTGGGGAGAAGTGTCGCACTTCGGGAGTCCCCGAGGGTGGGTGGGATGGCTCAGACCAGCCGAACCGTCCCCCGGATCCGAGCAGGAGGGTGAGTGTGGCATCCGGGTTCTCCCTGGACTCCCTTTTGTGGGAGCCCCCTCCACTTGGCCGGCCGGGGAAATGAGTCAGTAACACGGAGTTGGTGGCAGCTCAAAATCCGTTTCTTACCAAGGCACAAGGGTTTTTATAGGGAGGGGAGACAGCCAAGGAACCAAAAGTAGAATGACAGGTTGGCCTCTCCTGTCCAACGAGGAATGGCCGCGTCAACTTCGTCAACTATCGCTATCAAGAAAAGGCAGTTTTGAGGATTAGAGAAGAAGAAGAGGAAGCAGGCATCAGGTTTGCGCCCTTTGTGCTAGGCACGTGAAATTGGAGCGGAGAAGTGTCATGTCGTCCAGTGCAGCATTCGGCTTCAGTACAGTGCCCCACAGAGAAGTAATGTCTAGAAAGCCAAGGAAGGGAGGTAGGGAGGTAGAGGGTAACTCGTGACTTAGAGTGAGTGCTACAAGGTATTAGTGTGGTGTAGGGAAAAAAACGAATAAGGAAATGAAAGAAATGGGGTGTGAGTGAGGTAAATGAAAGAAATGGGGTGTGCATTAGGATGATAGAGAACAGCATATAGTTTAGGCATTGCCAGAGTACAAGGAAGAAGAGGTTAGTATGGAGTGTGGTTCTTTTCAACACAAAAAGACTGAGGGCTAGTTTGCTATCATGAAGAATTTCCCCTGTTGGACTCCAATGCTATGGAGAGAGCAGACGAGTTCAAGAAGACACAGTGACAGTAGAAACCCACCACCAATACATATGAGCAAACAAAAAAAGTATAAACCCAAGAAGATCAAATTCTGTAATAACAATAGAGATAAAAAGCATAAAAAAATCAAAAAATCAAAAAGTTAAAAGTTAAAAATACTAAATAGCAACAACAACCACACACAAAAAAAGGGAGTTTAGAGGGGGGTGTTCTGAGCTTTTTCCCTCTAGGTCAGTGTGTACCATGGAGGAGTGAGTTCATATCTGACTTCTAGCTGGAGACTCTTCCCAGTTGAGCTTGCAGGGTGGAGAGGAGGGGGATGAAGCTTGGTAATCTCCAATGGCCTTGGGTTTTCCCAGTGGATCGCCTCAAAATTTTCTGTTGCATAGGGGTAGAAAATCCTGCCCTCTCCTGCTTCTTGTGAGAATAAAGTTCAGGACCCCCTGAGATGCACTCCTGGGCATCTTAATTGTCAAATTTAATCCTTCTATAATCTGCTCTAGAAGGCTATACAAAGAGGTACGTTAGTCTGTGTTCATGTTCAGTGAAAACCATAGATGTCCTTGATATTTGCCACATTTGTGCATGAGAAGAGGCACTTTCAATCCACACAGTAATGCTGGAAAAGTCCTTATCTCTACAGAATTTTAATCCTAGAGCAAAGTATAGGTCTTTCAAATTTTTTATTTTATTTTATTTTTTTATTAGAAGTATATAGAGATACAATTGAGGGGGAAACATTATCAAACCAACAGTAATAAAAGTACATATACTTTGTTATCCAGGGGTAATGCCAAAACATGGATGACCACCTTGGGTTTCACCTGTTGCAGTTTCCCCCAGAAGAACTCAAGCGTCAAATGGGTATCTCGTGGAGGAATGACATCGGCTTAATATCATTTAAAAATTTTTATTTTAAATGATATTACTAAAGGACATCCCAGAGAACCCAATGCCCAGACCCTGACCAGGCTCTGCGTGATCCCAGGCCTCCAGTCCGAGCCCCATCAGATGCTGAGGATATCCTGATGACCCTGCAACCCAACCGGCCCAACTTTCATACAGGTTCAGGCCTCTGGCCCCAGCCCTGGAACATGCTCAGGAAATCCTCTAGACCTTGTACCTGGATCTTGCCCAGCCACCATGCACACAAACCAGGTCCAGATATACTGGGATCACCCCCACAACCAAGGATCCCAGGTCTCAGCATGGCTCATAAGCATGCCCATTCTGACCTGCCATACCCTTCTGGGACTCCAGAACCCAGTGAAAGATCCCTGCTGCTTAATGTCAACCACCTAGAAGGCTGTCCTGCATCCCCACCAGTTTCACAATCTGAGTCCTGGAGCATAGATGTAAAAAGTGCAACAAAATGAGTCTCCAGGCAGAATAAGATTTCTGGAAGAAGGTGGTCATCAAAGAGGTGGTATCTGACCTGTCACTTTGATCTGCAAGAAGAAACACTCAGAGACTTGCCTTTCTTCCACAGAGAGCCTCAATTCAAAGAACCAGAAGAAGCTTTCAAAGATGAAGAATCAAACTAAACAAGGATAGCTTCAAATCCACAACACTCCTACCAAGGAGGCTATGGATAAGAAGAGGGATGAAAACCTAGAAAAAATTATCAACAATCTGATTACTAAAAGGAACAATGAACTAAAAGAAAATTTAATGAAGGAACTAAGTGAGAAAACTTAAGAGATGAAAAAGAAACAGACATACTGAAAATGAAATAACAGAGCTAAAATTTGCCATCAATCACATCAGATGAACAACAGAAGAATTTAATAACAGACTAACTTCTATGGAAACAGTACCTCAGCTCTTGAGGAAAGAACCTCCAACAATGAGGATAGGCTTAATAAATTTGTGTGCATAGATGACAAAAAAAAAGCTCATAGATCATGAGCAGAATTTTCAAAATTGGGACACATCAGAAGAAATAAATATATGAGTAATTGGGAGACAAGAAGAAAGTGAAACACAAATGCATAACATAAAGAACACACTCAATGAAAGTGTTAAAGAAATTTTTTCCCATATTAGAAAAAAGTGAGATATGCTCTTCCAGGAAGCATATAGGATACCCAATAGGCCTGGTCAAATGAGAAGCTCAACGAGACACATCATATTCAAAATGTATAGGAAAGAATATTAAAAGTTGCAAAAGATAAATGTGAAATCACATTCAGGGAAACCAATAAGGGTCAACTCTGACTTTTTAGCTCAGACACTGAAGCAAGACCCTGGAAGGAGATATTTCATTGTGTAATTTACCACAACCTGTAGCTAAGAATATTACATCAAGCAAAACTCAGCTTCAAATTTCATGGAGAAATAAGAAATTTTCATGATAAGATCAAACTTGCAGCATTCACATAGAGAATACCAGCATTACAAATAATCTTCAAAGATAAACTCCAGATGAAAGAACAAGCAAACAATACTCAAAACCTTCAAACAGATGAAATTCAATCAAAGTCCATGCTATAAATAATTAACCAACACACATAGAACTTCTTAATGAAACATGATGAGTATAAATCACATTACTATTCTAACACTGAATGTGAATGCTCTCAATGCACCAATCAAAAGACACATATTAGCAGATTGGATAAAAAACCAAGCAAACAAATAAAAAACAAACAGTATTCTGCCTATAGCAGATCCATTTAATAGCTAATAGCTAATGACATCCACAGATTGAAGATGAAAGGATAGGAAAAAAACCTACCAAGAAAACAAGCTGGTATTGCAATCCTTATATTTGGCAAAGTAGATTTCAAACATAACCTAAGCAGAACAGATAAAGAAGGGTACTACATCCTAGTTATAGGAACAATACAACAGTAAGATATAATCATAGTAAATATATACGCTCCAAACAAAAATTCTCCCAAATTTGTGATAAATTATTCCATGATATAAAACCACTTGTTGACCTCAACACAATAATACTGGGAGACTTTAATACACCTCTATAACCAATAAATCGTCAAAGCAAAAACACAATAAAGAGTTCTCCAGCCTAAACAGGTTCATAAATCCAATGGACTTAACAGTCATCTATAGAAGAGTCCATCCCAAATTGGCTGAATATACCTTATTCTCAGTAGCCACATGGATCCTTCTCTAAAATAAAATATATTCTATTACACAAAGAAAATCTCAGCAATATATAAAAGTAGACATTATTTCATATATCCTATCAGACCATGACAATATGACCCTAGCAATTAAAAGCACAAATTGTGACAGAAAATACACATATTCATGGAGAATGAATAATACCTTATTAAATGGAGAAGGGATCCGAGAAGATATGAAAGCAGAAATCAAAACAGCATTGGAAGAAGATTAGAAAGAAGAAACAATTGGAAACTTCTGGGATAGCATGAAAGCATTCTTAAAGGGAAAATTTAAAGCACTGAGTGCTATAAACTCAGGAGAGGTCCCGAATAAATAAGCTTATGCTATACCTCAAATCCCTACAAAAGGAAGAACAAACTAATCCCCAAACTAGCAACAGGGAGGAAATAATCAATATCAGAGATGAAATCAAAGAAATTGATAACAAAAAACAATAAAAAGAATCAATGAAACAAAGAGGTATTTCCTCAAAAAAATAAATAAAATTGATAGACCCTTACTTCTTACTAAAAGAAGGAGGGAAATGAAGCAAATCAACAAAATCACTAATGAAAAGGGAGTGACTAGTACTGACCCCACAGAAATCCAATGGATTATAAGAACATATTTTGAAAAACTATACTTATCTAAATTAGATAATCTGGAAGACATGGACAAATTTTTAGACACATACAACATCCCCAAATCAATACAGGATGATACTGAACACCTAAATAGCCCAATAACAAGCACTGAAATTCATACAGCAGTTAAAAGCCTTCCAAGAAGAAAAGCCTGGGAACTGATGGATTCCCCACTGAATTTTACCTCACCTATGAGGAGGATCTAATACCTCTAATTATAAAGCTATTTGGAGAAATTGAAAAGGAGGCAACTCTCCCAAAAACTTTGAGGCATCCATAACTGTGATAACCAAAATCCAACAAAGACACATGAAAAAATAAAACTACAGTCCAATATTCCTATGAACACTGACAAAGTTCCTTAATAAGGCAATCAAGGCTGGTTCAACATACACAAATCAATAAATGTGATTTATCACTTAAACAGAATTAAGGAAAAAAACCATGTGATCATCTCAATTGATGCAGAAAAGTCCTTTGATAAAATCCAGTACCCATTTATGCTCAAAACTCTAGAGAAGATAAGGATCAAAGGAAATTTTCTTAATTATGTAAAGACCATGTATGGCAAACTCTCAGCTAATATAATACTAATGGAGAAAAGCTTAAATCATGTCCACTAAACTTGGAAACAAAACAAGGCTGTCCACTCTCACTACTTTTATTCAATATAGTTCTTGAGACCCTAGCAGGAGAAATCAGGCAAGAAGTAAATCAAAGGAATTAGAATAAGAAGAGAGGAAGTCAAATTATTCCTTTTTGCTGACAACTTGATCTTACATCTGGAAGATCAAAAAAAATCTACCAGAAAAGTGCTTGAGCTTATAAACATAGCATAATGGCAGGCTATAAGATCAATACTCATAAATCAATAGCTTTCCTACACACTAAAAATAATAGGGAGGACAAAAAATCAGGAAATCCATTCCATTTACAATATCCTCAAAAATAAAAAAAATGCTTGGTAATTAATATAACAAAAGAAGTAGAAGACGTCTACAATGAAAACTATAGCATACTAAAGAAAGACAATGAAGAAGACTTGAAAATTTGGAAAGACATTGCATGTTCTTGGCTCGGTAGAGTCAATAGAATTAAAACGACCATTCAGCCAAAAGCACTGTACAGATTCACTGAAATCCTCATAAAGATACCAATGTCATTCTTTGCAGATATGAAGAAAGCAATTCTCTAATTCATTTGGAATAACAAGATCCCCAGAATAGTAAAAACATTACTAAGTAAGAAAGACAAAATAAGTGATTTTGCAATACCAGATCTAAAATTATACTACAGAACTGTAGTAATAAAAACAACATCATATTGGTATCAAAATAGGCATGTAGACCAATGGAAAAGAATAGAAAACTTTGAGACAAATCCACAAATCTTCAAGCATCTGATATTTGACTAAGGGAGTCAAAATATAACATGGAGAAATGACAGACTATCCAGAAAATGGTGTTGGACAAACTGAACAGCATTTGCAAACAGCTGAAATTAGATACTCTTCTCTCACTTTGCACAAAAATCAAATCAAAGTGATGAAGGAATTAGGAATTAAACCAGTTACTATACAACTACTAGAAGAAAAATTAGAAGCAATGCTCCAGTATGTGGGAGTAGGCACTTACTTTCCTTATAAGGTTTCCCCCTCAACTGTATCTCTATATACTTCTAAAAAAAGAAACCCAGTATTGCAAACAATAAAAGAAAGAAAAGAAAAAGTAAAAAAAAAAAAAAAAAGAATCCCAAATTGAAAGAATTAAAGTCAAGAATCAATGACTGGGATGCCATCAAGCTAAAAAGCTTTTGGTCATCCAAGGAATTGGTGAAAACTATCAAGAGATAATTTACACAATGGGAAATATTCATAGCCTGTGATTCCTCTGATAGGGAACTAATATACAATAATTACAAAGAACTCAGTAAGCCTATCAGAAGTGTATAATATCAATCCATATTAGCATAATTAAGAGAAGGTGTCCAACTTGTGGTCTGACACGTTGAGGAGGTGGGAAGGAACCATTTTGTGTACTTCGGGTAGGAGGTCTACTTGTGGTTGGCCATTGCCAGGGATAAGGGCAAGAGTACCTAATGGAAGGGCTGCTGTCATTGCAGCTGTGCAGAACAGAAGCATGTGTTCTAGGTCAGAAGAAAGCCTGTGGTTAATGCTGTCACGGAGCAGTGTCTCACAGGATATCTTGCAGACCCCTGTCTCCTATGAGGTTTGCCTGATGCTCACTCCTCTCCTATCCCAAGGCTTTATCCTGGCTGCCTAGGGAAGATCTATGTCCTTGCATCAATAATACATACGTTGAACACATGAATCAAATAAAAAAAAAAGGAAATAGAGTAATGGGAAAAATTTAGAAACAACATAAGCATACTTTTCAGAAGTAAAAGAAATTAAAAAGTTTCACAGAGCTTGTGAAAAATAAAAATTAGTTATGTTTATACTCTAATATATTTCCTCTAACATTAGAGGAAAAATCATCACAACTAAGGTTAAAATTTTTCAGATTTGAAACCATTTGGAACATGGACATTTTCTGTATTATCGATGAGAAGGCAAATACAAATGAATTTTCCATACAATATTTTGCACATTCATAGCCAAAGTTTAGAAGTCACACATAAAAGAATCTGCATCTGAAGAAATGTTTTTTGTATATAATCAAAACTTTCAAGATCTGTAAACAAAATTTCTAGTAATAAACTTATAAAATTTTACATATATTTATAAATTGTACACACACACACACACATACAAACAGGATAATACCATGAAACCATTGACAGTTCGATATTTGAGGAAAGTTCCTTTCATTAAAAAGAAAATTTAAAATAGAGCTGGTTACAAATTATTCATATAATTTTAAATTTAAAAATATTTTAAAAAGAGAAGAAAATGTGGTCTTTTGTGAATGGTAGATTAATGCTTATTTTAATTTTATTATTTCCCTTCCTCCTCTTTGCTCTCTCTCCTGATCTCCTTTCCTTCCGTCCTTATTTTCTTACTTCCTACCTTTTTGCCTTCTTTCCATTCTTCATTCCTCCCTCCCTCCCTGTCTTTCTCTGCTTTCTCATCCTTTCTTTCTTCCTTCCTTCCTGTCTTTTTACTTTGCCAAATTTTTTAGTAAATGTTAATTTTTCAGAATTAAATTACTTTTTTATAATGAAATAATCTTAGAAGATCATTTGGGAAATGATAATATTAGGCATTTGAAATAAAATAATATTTTAAAGCAAGCTTCTTGTACCAGCGATCATGCATTAAAAACTTTCCAATCTGAGTTTAAACAAATTAAGGAAACTCTGTGACTATTAAATTTCTATTCCTTGAGGTATAGATTTTGTTTATATTTATTCACAGTGGAAAATATTGTGAACTAAGACTGCATGTATGTGAAATTCTTTTACAACTAATAAAATAAGAAGGAAACTTCTCATAAATTGGGGCATTAAGGTTAGATTCATATGTATGGATATATGTGTACAGGTATATATATATATACACACATATATACATATATACACACACATATATACACATATATACACACACATATATGAATATACACATGTGTATATATGTGTATATATACATATGTATGGATGTATGTGTACATGTGTATATATATGTGTATATATACACATGTACACATACATCCATACATATGAATCTAACCTTAATGCCCCAATATATATACATACATACACATATATGTGTATATGTGTATATATGTGTATATATATGTGTGTGTATATATATATACACATATATACATATATAAAGTCATATGTATATATAACAGATGCCATAGCTTATATAAGCATATGAACATAAATACAAGCATATATATACCTATAGATAGAGACGTGTGTGTGTGTACATGCACAAATATGCACAAGACTTCTTTGTGTTATCTCAAAGAATCCATTGGGAATATGCACACATTAGGAATACACTTGTGTTAATCTGATACATAAACTTAATTGAAGTTAAATTTTTATAGCAAAAATACTTTAGGCTACCAAATGTTTCCTCAATCCCTTGGCTAACAACCATACTCTGAACATTTAAAAAAGTAAATTATAGTGTTTGGAAACAAAGATAGAGTTTACAGAAATAAACAAAATAGAGTTTAACACTAAAAAATAGATGGGAAAATATATTATTCTCTGCTTTCACAACTCCATCTCTTGTCTTTTGACCTTATTCATATTTTGATTTCAGGCAACCAAAGAGCACCCTGAACCCATTTTTATCATACCTTAGAGACATCCACACACTTCCCCAAATGTCTTAATGGAACAGTAGAGTTGACATACTGAACATGCAAGTAAAGATCAAAGCTGTTCTACTGATCTTAGAACTACCTTCATATCCTTGATATAAACAACCTCAAGAGGAAAATGGTTGCTTAGTCCATAGCTTGCTTTTCAAATATAGGTTTGAAAGTAACCTATTCTGATGTCATATGCAAGTGGAACATTATATAAAGTCAGGCACAGACATCATAGGTTTTAGAGCATAAATATGGTAAAAGATTATTCATCTTTTTTTTCAGTCATCCTTGATATAAAGTCAAAATACCTTTCAGTTAAGGCAAAAACTTAGTTGAGATTCACACATAATTGACATAACTTCAAATGCTAAAACATCATTTCTCATGCCTTTTCAATGATGTCTCTTTATTGGTTAAAAAAAAATGAACGAGGAATGAGGGTGGAGGACTGATGAAAGATCATGGTATGCAAATAGCTTTTACATGAATTTTTGCTTCCAATCCCATAGTAATAGCATATGCTTTTGCTAAAGCACTGTTCATATTATCTATCACAGTTTTTGAAGGCATTTTGAAGATATATTTCCTGACAATAACCTGATAACTATATGATACATTTTACTTCCTTGCTCTTCCCCCCATAAATAGTCAAACCAGGGACACCTGCATTCCTTGTTACACAAGAAAAGGACAATTCTTATTTTGTAGATGAGGATTACATGACTAAACTACCACTTTTGTTTTTAATTTTAATATGTCTTGCATGTGGTAAGGTGTGGAAAATGAAAAAAAAAATGTCTTCTGCATTTCCAGCCATATACTCATTTCCTTTCAACACACACAAAGCAAATTCTGTGAGAGTGATGCAAACAGACTGAAGGAGAACATTCAAGCTGGACCCCAAAATTCCAACAAAACAGCAACTACAGCCGACAGAAAAAGGGAGAATATCCTAGACAGATGCCAAAAACATCAATAACATTGAATGAACTATTGGAAGTGTTGGTTGATGGATCTCCAGTTCAATTTTTTCTTTAGCAAAGGCAGGAAATACATCAGATCTGCTTCTTGTTTGAACCTACTTGTATGCAAGCACCAAAAGTATATGGTAGAATTCTAGGGGTTGTATAAATCACAGCATAACCCAAACTATCAACCTTAATTAAAGATCTGAAAGGTCTTTAATAATATTAGACACACTAATATTATTCATTCATTTATATATTCATGAAGCCAAAGTATGTTTATTAATTGCTTAAAATATGCCAAGTATGATGCTTTTGCTTTTAAGAGGGCTGTGAACAGAGTAAATTCTTTCTTTCGTGAAGCTTTTGTTCACATATATGTTCATGTGAATGTGGATATGTGTGCACCTACATACACATATTCTCTATTAGGGGTACAAGAACATGAAAATATTTAACTTGGAGTTAGAAAGGGAAGAATTTTGGTGACTACTTCTTAGTACTATACGGTATGAAAAATTTTGAGCACGTGTATGCCCAGAACATTGATATATTATAGGTAGTAATTCTACAGCAAGTGTAATAAAGTCACAAGTACAGGGAATGAGAAAAGCTAGGTGAAAAGAAGAACAACTGTTGTAGAAGTAAAACAGAGATTTGAGATTTAAGTGGCAAATTTTCATGCCAACCATCAGATCATGCTAAGAGCCAGAGAGAGCAAATGATGTTACTTTTCTAGAATCATTGAGTGTTTGAGAGCTGTGTATATATTTGTGGTATTTAACATGAAGAGGTTTCTAATTAGATAATTCATTTTTGTTTCATTCATAAAATGAACTGAATTGCTCTATCTATAATTACTTGATAATTTACATTTGTGGAAACTAAGGTACGAAAACTATTAAGAAAGAATTTGAAGTAGATTATAGATTCCAGAAAGACCAAATCAGACATACCCTAAATCAAACTGCTAGACTAATGTTTACACTATTTTCAATGACCTCTGGAAGAATTTTTGATAGATTATAAAAATTTTCTGCAAAACAAAAACCATGTTTTCTATCGCCCATTCTTTCATTATCTCAGATTTATTTTGAACACTGTGCTTTGTTGGTACATCATAGGAATTAAAAATAATCATCTAATGATTGTAGCAATAATCTTACAGGAAAGGAAAGGATTAAGGATTAGATTGGATGAAAAATAGTAGGAAAATGAGTGTAGTATATAATTTCTAGGACAAGATAATTAATAAAAATATTATCAATTGAAAAGTATAAATAGATCTATAGATCTTAGAGCTTACCTTGAGTTGAAGAGAAGGTATATTGATGACTAGAAAAATTTGGCAATAAACATGGTCAGAGAGAAAAGAGCAATTGAAGGGGAGTTGGGGAGAGATATAGGAGTACAGAATTGAAGGAAAAAAATCAAATAGAGGTCACAGATACAAGAGGAGATAAATGTTAAGAGAAAAATCATTCTCATTCTTATTCTGTCATGTTGAGTAAAGAAGAGTAAGAAATCCAAGCCTTCCAAAAGACTGCTTAATATTTTCAACATTATTTTTTAGTTACACAGCAGACTTAGTTTCAAAGTAATCAAGCTAATCAAACTTCAGAACCATGTACTGAGGGAGATGGGTAAATTTCTCTTAAGGGAAATTTTTAACGACAAGACAAATAGCCATCTGATAGACTCCATTTGTTTCAATTGCTTCTGCACTGTTGGAAAAGGTGACTTTGAGATTGCTTCCAGGCCCACATTTTTATGATTCAATGATTCATTTAAGCCATCAGTGCTAACCATAGAATAATAATTCAAGCAAGTCACAAAATTTTGGTCCCCAGGTTATAATCAATTTATGTTGGGGTCTAATGTTTCAAACAAGTAGCCTTTATTATAATTATGAACATACACAATATAAAACTAGACACTGCTTGTATTTTATTTGAACCCAAATATTACATTGTCAAATTCCCATCTAGTAAACTATGTGAGATTTTTTATCCCTTACTTACCCTGTCAGAGCTCTCAAATTAATGTATATCATTTACAAATTAAAATTGCTAGTATATGTTAAAATGTTAGTAATGAAATTATTGCATGACTGATTATTTGACATAGATATTTCAATTCCATGCAATACTTGTATTTAGTACTTGCTCTTTGACAGTTCCTTTTCTTATTCAAATGTTCGAGCAATGATAAAAACATTTGCATGGAAGCTGCATTAATTTCTGATGTTTTTAGGAAGTAGTTATGTGTCACAAATTCTCTTTGCTCTTATTTTCCAAGACTGAAACAATGGTTAAAGTACATTTTTAAATATTTTATGGCACAAGGCAATAATAAGGTTAATTATTCTCCAATTCCTTTAGGTCAACTGAACCAGTTAACCATGAATACAATGTAATTCGTAGCATTTCTTATTTTCTAACAACTAATATTTGCAGTTAAATGCTCATAAAAAACAATTTTCAAAATAGATTGGGAAAAATGAACACAATACTTGATGGTATATTATACACAAATATACAGTATTCACTTGGTTTAGGATTATCATAATTTATATTAGGATTATCCAAGTATCCTCAAGTACCAAATTAATACAAAGAATATTTTATGTTTTCTTTGTCTAATTTATGAAAAATTATTGGTGCTCCAAATTTGTAAATTGTTCACAGGTTGTACAGCATCACACTTCATTCTGAAGACAGAGACAAAGCAAATAGTAAAATGCCGCATTCTCTAAATTTTTGTTTCCCATTGAAGTTCTCTCTGACTGACATTGAGTGAATGATCTAGCTCTGATGATTATTGATATCAATTTATCTTGTTGCTTCTGCTCTGCAGACTTTAACCTTTAACACTCAGGATTCATTTCCTACTTGTATAGAGCCCCAGAGCTTTCTTTGTCTCATTCCTAATTTCTATTCTCACACCTGAAATTCTGTCCCTCTCAAATGTAGTCCCCAAACCAGCATCAACCGCATATCAAAGAAATACCAGTCTCAAAAAGCTAGGATTGCCTCTATTCCACCAATAGTTTTTGACTCATCAATTTACCTAACAGTGGTCTTCAGGGGTAGGGTTTGTTCAAAATATTTTAATGATTAAATGAACATATATACAATGTTTAAAAAATTTTAAAAACAAGGGAAAGATATAAAGTAAAATGTAAAAGACAAAATATAATAAGATAGTTCACTACTCTAGTGAATTTCTGTGAAGTGACCCTTTTTGGTGTAAATTTAGGGTTTTAATTATTCTGATAGTTAAATCTATTGCCCTAGTGATAATTAGAAGAAAGATGATTTCTTCCCTGTAAACTGTTCTAGATAATATCTATGGACTGTGTTTTGAAAGATGAAGATAATTTCATTTTCCATCCATACATTTTATAGATGTTATGATGGAGTGTAGAAGGATTACTGCAATATAGGAAATCAGGATGATATGTGACTTACACAAACATTCTTTTAAATAAGACTTGATTTTCTTTATATTAAGAAAATATTAAGTACCCCCAAAATACAGCATGGGTTCTGTTTAGGGTATAGAACATCTCAGAAATGTATCAAATTATACTATAATTCCTAAATTAAAAAATAATAAGAAAATTACAAAAGAATATAGCTTCTATTTTAACAAGAAGGATTGGAAAACCTATAAAATTATAATAATTTTAAGGTTTCAGGGGACTAAGTTCAGCAAGAAATTTAATGAGCTAAACTATGAGAAGTGACAAACAATTCCTAGAAGAGACAGGACACTTGTTGTATCTCCTTTACCAATGAAATGGAAATAGTAATGTGCTGAAGTTTTAATGACTTCTTAAACCCTAAGGGGCAACTGGACTCATGAGTTCAATACCTTGTGAACCACAGAAACAAAGGAAATCTGCTTCTAGGATCCACTATTCTCTATGAGCTTTTCTTGAATGCTCAGAGGACATTTTGAGTAAGTTGAAAAAACAGAGAAAATATAACCTAAAAATAATGGACACAAGCATTCTTCCTAAAGCTGAAGAAGGCACTGAAAACTAGAGAACTCCATCCTTTCTTCCACTCTGGTGACATATTGAAATGCAGTATGAAGCTGTTGCATCTATCTCCACAGGAAAAATATAATAGCTGGAAAAAAAAGAAAGATGTTCTCAAACATCTAGGCATTCTAAGCCTTAGTCTGAGGGTAGAACAAGAAATCTGAGAAATATTTTCACGTCTTGGTTCTTACCTTGAATACCACAAAGGAGCAATATTTCACATATGAATGGTCAGGAACACTGAAAGGACACTTCTCCAAAGAGGTGGAGAATCTGCTTAAATTTATTCCAAAGCAAGTGTTGGGGGAGAGGGAGAAAGTATTTGGGTTTAAATAGAATATTTGGTGTCCAACAAAATGTCATGTGTGAGAAAATGCAGGAATGTATGGAGGTAAATTGATCAGATCATGAGGGCTATGACACAATCAGTGGATTGATCCACTTGAAATATTAACTGGTTGAAAACTGTGGGCAGGTGGGATATTGCTGGAGGAAGAAGGTTACTGGAGACATGCCTTTGGGGTTTATATTTCGTGAGTAGAGTTCTCTTTTATTTCTAACTGTCATGTCCTAAAATGCTTTCCTCTGCCACACACTTCTGCTATGATGTCTCTGACTCACCCTGGAGCCCAAAGCTATGGAGTCTACCGATCATTTAGTGAACTTCTCAAACCATGAGATAAACTAAACGTTTCCTCCTCTAAGTTGTTCTTTTGAGGTCTTTTGGTCACATTGTCATGAAGCTGAGTAAAACATATTCCTGGCAACATTAGCCCTAGACTAAGTACTAGCCAAAGCTATTGCTGCTTGTAGACTAGGAGAGTTGGAAGAGACCCCTTAACTGTATACAGATGCATAGGATCTATCTACCTAAGTACTAGGATCCATCAGTCACTGGAGGAAACCAAAGAACCTTTTAGAAGAATTTGAGCTCCCTCCCAAAGTCTGAGGGCAGAAAAGTAAAATTGACAAAGTGTATAGTGAACTGAATGGAATGGAGATCTAAGGAAAATTTGTAATCAGATAAAATAATTTTCCTTACATTAATTGCATAAAAGAAGAACAGTCATCTCTTTTCTGGTGGTAAATAACATTGATCTGAGCCACTGCTATTCTTTTACACATAATACGTGATATTTAACAGAAAATATGAAATACACATTAAAAAACAGTACACTTGACCAACTAACAAGGAATGAACCCAATATTTAGTCTAAACCCTTGAATATTAGTCAAAGTCATTAAACAAGTTATGATAACATGCAAATATATTTAAAGAAAAAGTAGGTAATGTGCCTGACAAGGTAATGAACTCTATCAGAGAAATCAATACTATGTTGAATATACAAATGGAAATAAAGAAATGAAAAACATACTACTAAATATTAAGAATTATTTTGGTTGGACTTTAACACGCTAGATAACAAATACAAGCATTTTATTTGGAAACAAGTCAATGAGCTGCGAATGATGTACACCTAAAATCACAGTTCCTTGGGAGGCTGAGGCAGGAGGTTTGCAAATTCAAGGTCAGCCTTGTCAACTTAGAAAGACCTTCTGCAACTTAATGAGATTCTATCTCAAAATGAAAAATAAGAACTGGATATGCTATTCTGTGGTAAGGCACCCCTGGGTTCAATCTCTAATACAAAAAAAAAAGTTAAACAAAAACCAAAATACAGAACCAAAAACAGAAATGTCAATGATAAATATTCCAACAAAGAAAATCACATTTTTCTTTTTAAATTAATGATGAAGAACAAAGCATTTGCAATTAGCTCAACAGTATCAAACTGCCTGATATGTGTATAATGGAATCCAGAAGGAAAATTTAAAATGAATAGGACAATGAGATAATCAAAATTGAGAATATTCAAATATAAATAAAATATGACATGCAGTCAATAAATTCAAAAAAATTAAAGAAGTTGAGTAAAAGAAAAACAAAACTAGACACAAGAAAATCAATTCACTTAAGACTAACTATAAAGAGAAAATCTTAAAACCATACCAAGAAGAAACAGAATGACAAATGACTTTTCATCAGAAATAATGAATACCAGAAGATAATTGACTTATAGTTTTAAAATCTCTCAACTTAGAATATTAAATCAATAAAACATCCTCTGTAAATATGTGTGAAACTATGATATGTTCAGACAGATGCAATAGTAAATTATTTTGAAATAATAAAATATATTTACATTTGACAGAAACAATAAATGTATGTAAAAATATTTAAAATTCTATTAAATTACTACAATAAAAACACAAAAGTATGTGAAGTAAATACACAAAAATGTGAAGGACATTTATAAAACAAAACAGAAAAAATATTTGAATAATATAGATAAATTTCTACTTAATTACATATATAAAAATTATGAAACCCTTACCTTTATTTCAATATGAATCAAGCTTATTCATATTCATTTTTGTCATTCATATATTTTAATTTACCATAATTTCTATTTATGGGTGTGTCCTTAATATTTTTTCTCCATGAAACATCTTGCTCATGTTTAATCAGTCGTAATAAGGTTCTCCAAAATACCCAATTTTACAAATGTTAAAATTCCACTTTTCCCCTAAAATGTAGCTTCTATAATTACCAGTATGCTTAATTGAATTTAGCACTCCAAATAACATTTTTAGCATTATTTTCTTTGCATTATTCACATTTCTCAGTACTCATAGCAGTGCTTTGCCCAAACTGGACAATAGATATGTACTCATTGAATAACAAATGAATTAATTAATAAAATGGTGATTTATTATTCTCCTCTGCTAATGGTCTTCATATTGTTTTCCTAAATTCATGTTCTACATGTGGATATTGCCTTACATGTCTGAAGAAAACTATTAAATATTTCCTTGGCTATATTTATTATAATGGGTAGAAAAGTAAACCCAGAGGGCTGGAGCAGTGGCTCACCAGTTACAGTTCTTGCCTGGCATGTGTGATTATGTGAGTGCAAACCCCAGCACCATGTACACAATGAAGTCTCAGAGCAAAGAAAATCACATAAAAAACTAAATAAAATTGATTCTCCCTCTCATTGTCCTTCTTTCTTAAAAAAAGTAAACATAGAAGGTTGCCAGGACAATGTATACATTATATATGATACTATAATATGATCCCATATTATACCATATATGGATACATGTCATTATACATTTATTAAAAATCAGAATGTAAGACTCCAAGAGTGAGGCTTGATGAAAAAAATATATGGAGTCATGATGATGATGATTTGTCAGTGTATGTTCATTGGGTTCATTTTACCTCTCTGGTATGTTCATTTTACATCTCTGGTGCCAGATGTTGATAATGGAGAAGATTTGGGGAAGATGGTGGCAAGAGTCGTATGGAAAATTATTTTTGAATCATTTTGCTAGAATAACAAAAGTATGTATAACATGAATAGATTTTTATTTTACTTAAAAATTTAGTGGACATAATTTAAAGTACTGGGATATATCTAAATATTATTTTTAAATATTCTGTGTAGTTTAACATTTATGACAATCATGTTTGTTCGTTGAAGTGATAAAACCTTCTTTTGATTTTAATGCTCAATGTTATTTATTTAACCACTTTATTCTAGGAGATTTTAAATTACTATATGCATAGAGAAATACTCAGAAAAGTATTTTTTTTTAAAAAAAAAGAGGGAGTGAGAGATAGAGAGAGGCAAATTTTGTTTATTTTTTCATTTGTTTTTTGTTTTTCCAACACTTAGTCATGTATGTGGTGCTGGGGTTTGAACCCAAGTCTTCACTTATCAGGCAAGTGCTCTAGCACTGAACCACCTCTGCAGCCAAGAAAAGCAGTTTTTAATAGACACTTTAATTGGTGGGTAGTTCTTTTACCCATCTTATTCCTTATTCTCCATTCATTTTTCCTTAATGATCATGTCATTATTTCCCTTAACCAAAAATAAAGAGTACAAGAGACAATGAAATGTGATCATCTTAAAATGGAGCAAATAAAATTTTCTTTCTCAGTAAAGCCTTTATATATATTCTAAAATGTCATGAAATACAAGTAGCCTAAAATTACAGGAAGCTTTTTTTGAAGTTTAGAAAATTCTCTTTTAATTTGCAATACAAAGAATTCACATGAATAGAAATTTTGTCCACATTAAATCTGATTTATTTTTAAGATTTCAAAATTATACCATTGATGTAATTCTATAACAAGGCATTTGATATTTAAAAAAACAATAAATTCTAAAAAATTTTTATATAATTCAACTGGCAGTAAAATTTGATTTGACAAGAACTTGTTTGGTGGGTCCCTGACCTGGACTGGTGAGAAAGTAAATATAGTCTTTATTTGTCCCTCTTTCAGTGAATATTTATGTTTTACTACGTATATGTTAATATGCCCAATTAAAGAATGCTACATTAGATCCTATTATAAGGTCTCATAAGATATATCATATACACCCTGGAGTATTCTGATAAGTTCTAAAATCTAACGTTATCTTGCTTCAATGTCTTTGGAGGAAAAATTTGTTGAATTTTCAAACATCCTTACGAAAATAAATTTGGAACAATATGAAGGGCAGTCTGAAATATAATGAACTTAAATCAATATTTGATATAAATAAGTGCTAAATAAATGGAATCATTATTAACCTAAATCATTGCTTTATCAACTATAAAATAAGAGTATTTACAAACTAGAAATCTAATAGGCCATTACAAATTTAATTCTTTTTTTTAAAGAGAGAAGGATAGTGTCAAAGAGAAAGAGAGAATCAATTTTATATTTACTTTTTCATGTGACTTTCATTGCCCCAACACTTCCTTGTGTACATGGAGCTGGGTTTCAAACCCACGTAGTCACACATGCAAGGCAAGTGCTATAATCACTAAGCCACCACTCCAGCCCCCAATTACACATTTAAAATGTCTAAAATTGAGGTGAATCTTTTTTCTTCTGACAAAATGCACAGTAACTACTTCACCCATGTTCTTTCCCATTCCAACTCATTTATTGCAAGTCCAGTCTTGCCAACTCCCAGCCTGTTCTTAACAAGACAAAGCAGTTTCATAATTCATTTTGAAAAACCTTATTCTAAATCATATTATTGTCTTTACCTAAATTCTTGAATTAACTCAAGTTTATGCTTGGCAAAATTCCATATCCACAGTAATTTACGTGAACCTTCATGATCTGTCACTACTTTGCCTCTGAACTCAATCACTGGCTTTCTTTTACCTGTTGCTGTGTTCCACCTATCCAGGCTTTCTGTTGTTTCAAATTCTAGGGCAGTTCTCATTTTGGGACTTTGTCTTGGCTGTTTCCTTTCTCTTTAACTCTCTCCTCACAGATGATTGTATTGTAAATTCCCTAAATATCAGACATTTGCTCAGAGGGCATCTTTGTTCTTAAAGTGATCTAATGAATCTTTCCTGCTTAGAATAACAAACTTTTCACCTTCAAATCTAATAATCTATATTTCCCTTATCCTGGTGTACATTTTTTTTCACAACTTGTCAGGGTTCAAATATGTTAATTCACCTTTAAAGTTAATTTTTATTATCTAACTTCCTTTGTAAAAACAGAAATCCATAAAGACTTGGAATCATCCTTTGTTCATTATTATATCTTATACACCTAAAAAATGGTGGGTGCATAATAGTTGTACCATAAAGACTTATTGAATAAGTAAAATTTATTAAATACTTATATTTTTTGAAAAAACTTAAGGACTCTAAATATTTTCCCATTAAATTCCAAAAGGGATTTGTATTTTAACTTTTAGAGATTGTCCTCTCTTAATCAATTTTAGTTTGTTCTACTTCATTAGAATTTGATAGAACTTTTTCAAAAATGGGAGCAGAGGGAAATTAAATGAAAATGTGAAAAATAATTTGCATAAACACAATGTATAAAGTATGTGAAGGAACCGAAGTATTACTAGTCAGTTTTCAGTCTTCTTTAATGTTTTTTACTCCAAACTAAAGCATTTTAGTTTAGTGCATGGATGATAGAGATGAAATAGTATTGGAGTAGGAAGGTCATGTTAGGAGAGCATGGAATTTTCATGGAGCACAAAATTAATTGCCTTAGCAGTTCTAAAGGAATGCAGAAATTAAAATGATAGAACACACATTCAGAGTCACTAAAGCATTTGCAGTTTGCTCAGATATAAACTACACTTCTAGAGTTGGAGGTGTAGCGCAGCAGTAGAATCTTTGCATAGAATGTGTGAGACCTTGGGTTCAATTGCCAGCAACACAAACTACAATTCTAGACACAATGCTAAAAAATAATACCCAAATTAAATTATTTTGAGTAGTTAGAATATTTCGCTAAGATTAAGACTCTGGGATCATACCTTCAATGAGATTCAATCTAGATCACATTAGAATACTTTGGCAAGAGAATTATGTGGCCAAAATATAACCACATAAGATGGGAAGAGATGCATCACAATAGATAATATAAAACATAGCATAGAAAACAAGAAATAAAAAAGCAAGGTAACATTATGCCTCCTAAAGGTTAAAATTCAATAGTAACTGACTCCAAAAATATCAAATTGGATGAAATACCAGGTAAAGAATTCCAATCAATGATTATAAAAATGATCAATGAATTCCAAAAGAACACAGAAAATCTGAATGAATTAAGGAAATCAATACAGGTTATGAAAGAGAAATTCAATAACTCAAATATTTAAAAAGAACCAAATAGAAATTTTGAAGGGACAGATAAAATAAGTGAAATAAAATGTTCTATTCAAAGTTTCTTTAATGGATTCTCCTGAAGACAGAGTCTCAGAGCTGTAAGACAAAGGGGCTGGCCTTGAATATTTGTAGAGCATTAAAGAAAACAAAATAAGTAACTATGACCAGAATAAACAAGAACTCTGTGACAACATTAAAAGATCATTTGTAAGAATAATTTTAAGATACAGGTTAATGGAATAGATAACGTTTTCAGAAAAATAATACAAAAATTTTTCCAGACCTTGAGAATGAGATGGACATCCAATATGGAAGGCAATCAGAACAATAAATAGACAAAATTTTAAAAAGGACCTCTCACTGACATATTGTAATTAAAAAGCCATAACAAAAATATAAGTTTTAAAATATCTCAAGTTAAAAATACCATATCACATTTCAAGACAAGCCAATCAGACTCATTTCAACTATATATGCTCTGAACTCCAGAATGGCTTGGAATGATGTGTTCCAAGCCCTGAGAGAAAGTGATTGTCAACCAAGATGGCTATATCAAGGAAAGTTATCTTTCATAATCAAATAAGAAATAAAAATCTTCCAAGATAAGTGGAAAATGAAAAATTCATCACTACTAAGCCAAAATTAAAATAAATCCTAGAGCTAACAAGTGGACAATTTCATTTGAAGAGTAGCTAAAAAAATGAGAAACAAGACCAAATTGAGCATTAGAATTAAGTCAAAATGGCAGGAATGAATAGGCATCTCTTTTTAATAACATTGCATGTAGTGGACATGGTAGTGCACCCCTGTAATCCCAGCAGCTCATGAGGCTGAAGCAGGAAGATCACAATTTCAAAGCCAGCCTCAGCAACTTATTGAAGCCCTAAGTAACTTAGCAAAATTTTGTCTCAATATTTAGAGAAAATAAATAAATAAAAAGTGTTGGGAATATTGCTCAATGGTTAAGCACCAAAATATTGAATATAAATTATCTCAACTCTCCAATTAAAAGATATAGTCTGCTTGAATGAATTAACAAACAATAACTGACTATATGTTCTTTGCAAGACACTCACTTTACAAACACAGCCACAGGATGAAAATGAGAAGATGGAAATTGATCTACCACGAAAAGGAATCCCTCCAAAAAAGCCGTAGTAGCTACTTTTATATCTGAAAAGCAGGCTCAAACCAAAATTAATCAGACACAAAGAAAGTCACTTTATACTGGTAAAAGGTCAAACCAACAAGAAATATAAAGCAGTGAATTTATATGCAGCAAACATTTGTGCATTAGACACTACTATAATTAGAGACCCATATATTCATCAGTATAATATTACTGGTTGATTTCAGCAAAATTCCCCCTCCATTAGATAGGTCATTCAGATATAAATTTAGTAAAAGCTCTTCAGATCTAAAAAGACAATTATAAATCAAATAGTCTTAACAGGTATCTATAAGATATTTCACCCATTGACAACCAAATTCAGTTTATTAACATCATGTGGAAAATTCTCTAAAATATTTTATATTTTAGGCCATAAAGCAACTCTGAGCAAATCAAAAAAATACAATTCCTTGAACCTTATCTGATAACAATGGAATTAAATTAAAAATCAACACCAAAAAAACCCAGAAATTATTTAAACACATGGAGATTGAATAAACCCCTTTTGAAAGGTAATGTGTGATAGAAAAATTCAGAGGAGAAATAAAAAACTTCCTACAATTGAATGGGAATGTTGATACAATATACCAGAATCTCTGAGATGCTATGAAAGCATTTCTAAGAGGAACATTTAGAGCTATGTGTGTCTACACGAGAAATTCAGATTCCAAATAAACAAACTAATGATGCATTTCAAAACTCTCGAAAACAAAGAAGAAAACAATGCCAACCAGTAGAAGGAAGAAAATAATCAAGAACTGAAACTATTTAAATAGAAAATACTTTTAAAAATACAAAGTTCAATGAAATAAAGAATTGGTTCTTTGAAAAGATGAAGAATATTGATAAATCCATAACAAAGCTAACAAGGAGAAAAAGAGAAGACCCAAATTAATAAAATTAAAGATGAAGAATAAATCACCACAGATAACACAGAAATCCAGAGGATCATTAATGACTATTTTGGAAACTAGTAATGCAAAAAATTTGAAAACCTGAAATAAGTGAACATATTTCTAGGTACATATGACCTGCTGAAAGTGAAAATAGAGGCCACAGAAAACCTGAACAGATCAATAACTAGCAATGAGATAGAAGCAGTAACAAAAAGCATTCCAACAAAGAAAATCCTAGCTCCAGATGCATTCCAAACTGAATTCTGCCAGAGTTTTAAAGAACTAATGCCATTGCTTCTCAAATTATTCTATGAAATAGAAAGGGATTTAGGACTTTAAAATTTGTTCTATGAAGCCAGAATCACCTTTACTCTCCAATTAGATGAGACATCCAGAAAAATAAAACAGAACAAAACTACAGACCAATACCCCTGATAGATTTAGCTTTTATGAAGAACTTTAAAAATCTTAATAAAATATTAGCAAAGTATGATTAACAGCATATTAAGATTGTACATCATACCCAAGTTGGTTTTATTCCAAAAAATAAACAGAAGGTTTAACATACACTATTAGAGAAATATAATTCAACACATAAATAGAATTGAGAACAAAAATAACAGACATCTCAATATATGCAGAGAAAGTCTGACAAAATTCAGCACTTATTCATAATAAAAATCACTGAACAAAGTAGAGACAGAAGGAACTTATTTCAACATTACTAAAGCTATTTATGACAAACTTAAAACCATCAACATTGTGAATTGAGAAAAACTAAAATCAGGGGAAAAAAGTTGTCTACACTCACCACTTCCATTCAATATAATTCTTAAAACTCTAGACAGAGCCATAAGGCAAGAGAAGAAAATCAAAAGGATACAAATGGGAAATTAAGTCAAATCATCTGTTTGGTGATGATATAATCCTATATCTAGAGCACCCAAAAAACTCCACCAGAGGAATTCTAAAGCTGATCAACAAATTTAAAAAAAATATTAAATTATAAAATCAACACATAGAAAATCAATAATTCTTTTATATATCAATAATGCAGAGGAATAACTTAGGAAAGCAAGCCCATTCATGAAAGCCTCAATAAAACAAAAGAAAACAAAATATCTAGCACAAAATTAAATCAAGGAGGTGAAAGACCTCTACAATGAAATTATAGAACACTGAAAAAAGAAATTAAAGATGAAAAATGCAAAGACCACTCACATTCATGAATAGGCAGCATTAATATTGTCTAAATTGATGCACTACAAAATGTCATTTACATATTCAATTCAATCCCCATCAAAATTATAATAATATTCTTCATAGAACAAAATTTTAAAAGTCTTAAAGTTCACTGGGAAAAATAAAAGACTAAGAATAGTCAAAACAATTCTAAGCCAAAATAAACAATCCTGGGAGTATCAAATTCCTGACTTCAAATTACACTATAGTGCAAGAGTAATGAGAACTGTATGGTACTGGTAAAAACACACACAGAGTCCATAGTACAGAATAGAAGACCAGGAGACTATTCCACACAGACACGGTCATCTGATCTTAACAAGGTCCCAAAAACATACTTGGAGAAAATGCAACCTTATATTTTTCCTTTTCTACTTTTACAAATGTTGCTAGAAAACTAGTTACATGGAAGAATGAGACTAGATCCTTATCTCTCACCATGCACAAAAGTCAAATCAAAATTGATCAAAGGCTGAGGAATTAGATCGCAAACTATTCAACTCCTAGAAACTGCAGGATCAAAACTCCAACATATAGGCACAGTCAGCAACTTTCTCAATAGACCCCTAAAGCACAGAAAAAAAAAAATTACTAAGAATAAATGGGATGATGTCAAACTCAAAAAAGAATGTGGAGAAAGAACATATACAATGGAAGAAAAATTTTTCTAGCTTCTCTTCTGACACAGACTTAATATCCAGAATGTATAAAGAAGACAAAATCTTAGCATCCAAAAAGCAACAACAGCAACAAAAACACTCTAGCTCTTGATATACATATATCTATCTATCTATCTATCTATCTATCTATCTATCTATATCTATCTATCTATCTGTAGGATTGTAGGGTGTGGTTGGAAGTGGTGGGTCATTGAGGGCATGCCTTTGGGGTACATATTCTGTACCTAGTGTGGAGTTTCTGCACTCTGCTCTGCTTCCTGATGTGATACCTTGAGCTCTCTTCTTACTGGGGGCATGCTTCTTGCCATGATGTTCTGCTTCACCTCCAGGCCTGAGGAATGAAGCCAGCTTTTTGTGGAGTGAGAACTCTGAAACCTTAAGACTCTAAATAAATCTTTTTCTCCTAAAATTGTTCACATCAGGTCGTTCAGTTACAGCAACAAAAAAAAAAAAAAAAACTGACCAATACACTCCTATCAGAATCAAAATTAACCAGAAGAGCCAAATAAGGTCACTATACTGGTTAAGGAGATTTTCCAATAATAAGATATGATAAATATAAATATTTATGCCCCAAGTAATGGTGCATCTTAATATATAAAACAAATCCTTCTCAATATAAAATTTCAAATAGACTATGATACAATAATACTGGGTAAATTCATTACACCCATCTCACTACTAGATAGGTCATCCTGATGTAAACTCAGAAAAGTCTTCAGAAAATACTGTTAATCAGAAGAAGCTAAGAGACATCGATAAAGTATCTCATCCGATGACAAATGTATTCACTTTAGTCTCAGCAGCACATGGAGCATTGTCTAAAATAGATCATATTTTAGGTTAGAAAGCAAATCTTAGCAAATACAAAAAAGAGAGAGAATTCCTTGCTTACTATTAGGTCATTATGAAATGAAATTAGAAATCAATGACAAGATAACAAACAGAGTACATTGTAAAACCTAGGGATTAAATGATGCACTTTTGAATGATAAATGGATCTCAGGGGAAATTTTAAAAATTCTTAGCAATAAATGAGAACAAAGAAACAACATTTAATATATTTGGAAGAGTATAAAGGTAGTTCTAAGAGGAAAATTTACAACGTTGAGTTTCTACTTTAAAAAAAGATACCAAATAAATAATCTACATTACTTCTTTTATAAAGAGAGAAAGAAGGAGAGAGAGAGAGAGACAGACAGACAGAGAGAATTAATTTCATATATTTTTTCATCTGGCCCTTGTTTCTCCAACACTAAGTTGTGTATGTGGTGCTGGCATTCAAATCTGGGTCCTTGAGCTTGCCAAAGAAACACTCCAACCACTGAGACACCATTTCAGCTCCTAAAATTACTTCATAATGCCATTACAAAAAAGGCAAACTAATACCAAAATCAGTGTAACATTGGAAATAATTAAAATCAGAGCCAAAATTAATGAGATTGAGAATAAAAATATAATACAAAGGATGATGAAACAAAGAAGTGGTTCTTTGAAATGGTAAACAAGATTGATAAACACTTATTTAAACTAAACAAAGGAAAGATAAAACCCAAATTCATAAATTAGAGATGAAAAAGATTATTACTATAGACACTACTGAAATCCAGAGGAACATTATAAAGTATTTTGAAAGTTATATTCCACTTAGCTAGAAATCTTAGCTATTGATAAATTTCTAGAGACATATAACCTACACATATTGAACCATGATCATATAGAAAACATAAACATACCAATATCAAGCAATGAAATTAAAAGCCTTCAAAAAAAGAAAAGCCCACAACCAGATGAATTCTCAGATTAGTTCTACCTGATCTTTAAAGAACAACTAATACTAGTCCTCCTAAAGTTATCCCATGAAATAGAAAAGCACTCCTTTTCTTCTACCAAATTCATTCTATGAAATTATTATCACCCTGATACCAAAACCAGACTAAGGCACATCTAGAAAAGAAAACTTCAGATCAATATTTCTAATGAACATAAATGCAATATTTTAATAAAACATTGAGAAATTTATTCAATAAATTATATCTTATAAAGTATATTTTACTTAATAGCTTTAATAAAATAAATAATATTTAATAAAATATTGACATTCAAAACCGCAATAAGAAGATAATGCATCATGATTTAAGGTTTCATCCCATAGAAACTGGGTTATATGAGCATAAACAAATCAATAAATATATTTCACCAGATATATAGAATTAAAGACAAGAAATACGATTATCTCAATAGATGAAGAAAAATCATTTGAAAAAGTCCAACACACTTTCACTATTAAACATTAGAGATACTACTGATAGAAGGAACTTAGTTATTTATCTAACAAAGGAAGTAAAAGACCTTTACAATGAAAATTATAGAACATTGAAAAAAGAAATTGAAGGAAACCTGAGAAGATTGAAAGATAGCCAATGTTCTTGGATAGGCAGAATCACTATAGTTAAAATGGCCATTCTGCCAAAGACACTTTACAGATTCAATGAAATCTTCATCAAGCCACCATTGACATTCTTCATGGATATAGAAAAATCATTTCTTAAATTTATTTGGAACAATAAGAAACCCAGAATAGCCAAAGAAATACTAATTTAAACATACGAAGTAAGGAGGTATCACAATACCTGAACTGAAATTATACTATAGATCTATAGTAACAAAAACAGCATGGTATTGTTATCAAAACAGACATGAAAACCAATGGAACAGAACAGAAGGCACAGAGACAAATCCTCAAATCTTTATCCATCTGATATTCAACAAAGGGTACAAAAATATAGTTTGGAGGAAAGACAGCCTGTTCAACAAATGGTGCTGCATAAACTGGACAGGCAAATGCAGCAAAATAAAATTAGATCTTTATCTGTCACCCTGCACAAAAATTAAATAAAAATGGCTCAAGGACCTAGGAATTAAAGTAGCTACTATACAATGGGTACAAGGAAAGATAGGATCAACACTCTACTGTATAATTAGAGGTGCAGACTTCCTTAACAAGATTCCCAAAGTGCAAGAATTAAAAGGAAGAATCTGTGAGTGGGATGCCATCAAACTAAAAAGCTTCTGCGCAGCTTAGGAATTAGTCAAGAATATGAAGAGAGAATCTACAGAGTGGGAGGAAATAAGGGCCAGCTATTCCTTCCATAGGGAGCTAATATTCAGAAAACACAAATAACTCAAATACTTAATGACAAAACCACTTTTAATCTAATCAATAAATGGGCTAAAGAACTTACCTCAGATTTTTAAGACTATATAAAAAATACCTACGGTCAATATCATACTGAATGGAGAATAACCAACAGCATTTCCTATAAAAATTGGAACAAGACAAGGATGTCCAATTTTACCACTCCTGTTCGAAACAGTCCTTGAAAATCTAGCCAGAGCAATTGACCAAGAGAAGGAAATTAAAGCGATACAAATAGGAAAAGACGAGCCAAATTATCTGTTTGGTGTGACATGATTCTATATTTAGAAGACCCAATTAAAGGCAAAATTAAAACTTTGACCAGATTTCTGCAGCTGGTAAGCAAAAGAAAATTTAGGAAAGTGGAAGAATCTAGATCAAAATACATATATCAACATGTTTCTTGCACACTAATAATAAATCCTTTGCAAAAGAAAATGGGAAACTATTCCATTCAGAACAACTTCTGAACATCCTGGGGCATTAGTCTAATGCAAGAGATGATAGACATTCATAATGAAGACTATGGAACATTGAAGAAAAAATTGAAGAGGACGTAAGATAAAAAGACCTCACATTTTCCTATGTAGGCAGAATTAATACTATCAAAATGGCCTTGCTACCAAAAACATTACACAGATTCAATGCAATCTCCATCAAAATACAAATGACATTCTTTGCAGAACTTAGAAAACGAGTTCTAAAAATAGTATTGAAGAATAGAGATCCAGAATGGCCAAGGAACCCTGAACAAGAAGAGCAATCCTGAAGGCATCACAGTACCAGTTCTAGTAACAAAAAGAGCATGGTATTACCACTAAGATATGAAAATCAGTGGAATAGAAAACAAAGAGAAAAAGCCACATAGCTACAGCTATCTGATACTCAAAAAAGTTACTAAAACCACACATTTAAGCAAAGATAGCTTTTTAAACAAATGGTGGTAGAAAAACTGGATATCTATATATATATGGAAAAAAGAAATTTGATCTGTATTTCTCATCCTGCTCAGAGGGCAACTCAAGGTGGATCAGATAGCTAAGAATTAGACCAAAATTTCTGCAACTACTAGAAGAATAGGTAGGCTTAACACTCTATATATTGACTTCTTTAACAAGACTCTTAAAGTGCATTAAATAAAACCAATAATCAATAAGTGGGTTGGCATCAAATTAAAAAGCTTCTGTACACCAAAGAAAACAAAAGCATTAAGAGAGAGCCTACCTATGAAAGATATTTTGCCACCTGCTAGTCAGACAAGATGTTAACATTCAGAATAGATAAAGAAGTCAAAAAAACTTAACACCAAACAACCCAGTAATAAATGGATAAAGAATCTAAACAAACATTTCTCTATAGAAGACATACAAATGATCAAAGAATACATGCAAAAGTGTTCAACCCCCCTAGCAAACAGGGATGTGCAAATCAAAGCTATAATGAGATTTCATCTCACTCCAGTCAAAATGGCAATTATCAACAATACAAATAATAATAAATGTTAATGAGGATGTGGGGAAAAGGATACATAAATATATTACTGGTGGGACTGCAAATTAGCACTATTGATCTGGAAAGCATTATGTAGATCCCGCAGAAAAAGAAATCAAGGAATGGAAACACTATATGATCCAGTTATCCCTCTCTTTGATATATATACATATATATATATATATATATATACATACATATATATATATATATATATATATATATTCTAAAATCAGCTTACTACAAGGATATAGTCTTTTCAATGCTTATAGCTATGCATTTTACTATAGCCAAGCTATGGAGCCATACTAGGTGCCTGTGAATAGATGATTGAATCAAAAACTTTGGCATATATATACAATGCAAGGGTTTTTTTTAGAAAGAAGGACAGTGAGAAAAAGAGAATCAACTTTATTTGTTTTTCATATGTCTCTCATTGCTATAAGACTTCATTTTATACATGGTGCTGGGGTTTGAACTCATGTCCTTGCATATGCCAGGCTAGCACCGTAAATGCTGAGCCACCGTTCCAGCCCCCACAATGTAGTTTTACTTAGCCATAAAGAAGAATGAAATTGGGCATTTGCTGGAAAGTCATGCTAAGTGAGGTAAGTCAGATCCAGAAAATCAAGCATGGAATTTTTTCTTGACGTAAAAGCTGTACCGATAATATAAAAGGAAAACAAACAAAATTTGTGGGTGCACCAGGAAAATAGAAGAGAAATCAATGGAATAGAGGAAGTAGATTGAGGGGGAAGGATGAAGGATGGGAATGGGAAGAATAGCAGAAATAATAAACTAAACTTTCCTATGTATATATATATGAATTTCACCTCTATGTATATCCATTATTCATTCATTAAAATACTATAAACAAATAGAAGAAAGAACAATAGAAGAGAGGGAAAGGAATAAGGAAATAAGTAGGAAGGGAAAGGGGAAGAACTAGGTACTGAGGTGGAGTGAATTATACTCTATGCTTGTATTATGTAAAAATGAACCCTAATATTAAGAATAACTATAATAAATAAAAATTTAAATTATGCAAAAATTATACATGTAATATATATTTATATGATATGTATAAGTACATTTATACTTATATATTTATAACATATTTTATGTAACATAAATAATTATAATTATATAAAATTAGTATTTGTAAATAATTATATAGATGTGTATGTGTGTGTGTGTAATGGCTCCTGAACCAGCTGCTGGAACTCATCCATATCATTATAATTTCTCCTGGAAAGTGTTAGATATTAAATTGTTTATCAACCTAAGATTTTTTATTGAGGTTAAAAAAATTATAGACTCCTAAAATAAAGGTTTCAGAAAAATTAGATCATGGGTTGTATCTCTCTTTTCAGAAAAAGGAATGTAAAAATGCAGGTCTTTCGGTATGTGCTGCCAGGAATTTCACTCTGGATAGATTGAGATTTTGAGCCGCATGTCCCAACTTGGCCAGGCCTAAATAGCACCATGACTTTCCACTTCTTCAGTGGCCACTGAGTCAGTCACCACACCAATAAATGCTGACCCAAGTTTTAACTTTAATTAATAAATATCAGAATTAAGCAAGAAAATAAATAAATAACAGGGCAAAAGCATGTTTGTGTGTATATGTGTGTGTGTGTGTGTGTAGAAGTAAGAGCTCCATAATTATGTGGAGAAAGTATTAACAGAGCTTCACATAATTTTGCAATGTATACAACTCTGTTCTTTAAAATACTGTGTAACTTATAGCACTTTAAAGGAAACAAATTAATGTAATACTTGGGGATAGTCCAAAAGCTGTTTTTCTATATATTGCATTCAGTTTCATTTGTTATCCTCTGTACCAATTAATCTCTGAATTAGAAGTTTCTTCTCTTTTATATCTCTTTAAATTTTATTCTTCCTTTACTCCTAGAAATAAAGCACATTTTCACTAAAATTACAGTATTTTGTATGTAATTTCAATGAGATGCGGCCTGCCCGAAGCTCACCTTTAGCTTAAGAAATGACTCTGCGGAGAGTTAATATTTTTTCCATTTATTGTGAGGGTTTTAATATACTGCTAAATGGAAATAATTGTCTTTTAATAAAAGGCAAAAATGAAATGTTCATCTTAGTAGGGTTGATGTCCTGTTACTAGCCGAGTTTCACAGGTGAGAGAAACTTTTCAATTCCCCTGAGTTTTAGAGATGTACCCTGCTTGGAGACAAAATCTTCTTGTGTCACAGGGAAATCAAGATGAGTCCAACTTGACAATGCATGTGGTTGGTGTCTGTTTGACTTTCATTATCAATGACAAAGAGAAGGTAGGAATTCGGCATTTATACCCTAGTCGAGGAATATACATCTGGCTGGGGGTCCCATTCTTGGGATATCAGCAGGAGGATTGGTACGTGAATCAAGGATAGAGTCTCACTCTTTTAGCTTCTGATTCAGGTTCTATTCCATCACAAATGGGTCACTTTAGAACTAGGTTGAATACAACAACATATGCTACTACCTGTACAATAATAAATACTCCATCAGCATTGCATTTCCCATGTCAAACATGATTTGTGCTACAATTTCACATCAAATACACATTTACTACAGACTCTTTGGAGTTCTGTTTTACCTTTTTCCCACGGATTCACTAGCTTTAGTGTGTCATATTTTTATATTTCTTCTTTTGCAAGTTTTTAGAGTTCTTAGGTTGTATTCCAAAGACTAAGAACATTATTAGTATGATTTTGGGCACAAAACTTATACTTCTAAAATCCAGAAATGGGCTGGAATTGTTCTTGTTTTTATGGTAGATACCTTGATATAGATACATTTTTTTCTTCTTTAGAGGTTGGCATTTTAGAATCAGTTAAAATGCTTCTAAAATGAATGATGGTGGCCAACTTAAGAGCTTGGCTTTATTGTTATTATATTCAGATGCACTTATTGTAACATGTTAAGGGTCTAACAAAGTATTAGCTTTTTAGTTTTTTAGTTATCAGGACATTTTAACATACAAAGTATATTCAATTGAAAATAGGAGGTGTAGGAAAATGATTTAAAATTTTTCATAACCATCAAGTTTACCAGAAACTTAGTCAATATAATATGGATCATGATCTCCAGTTACAGATTAATTTTGTTATAAAGGTTATATTGCTAGAATACATGATTACATTGTATAGGATGTTTGAGATTTAAAAGATAAGATTTAAACACAGAATTTCCTCTACTTTATTTTTAATTTAGGGTTATGGATAGCTGTCATTGCAGACTTTTTCACTTGGACCAGTGACTTTTGCTGATTTATTGCTAAATAATGACTGAACACAAATCTAGATGACCTTCTGTGTCTAGAAAACTTCTGTAACTACAATGAAATTTCTAAATCTTTAAAGTTTTTGCTTTTCCCACTTAGTTCTATTACTTAAAATAAATGTGTTCTTTCAACTAATTTTGCCAGAATTTATTTTTGTTATCAGTGGTAAAACTATCCTCTTATTTTTCTTAGATTGAATGCTACTATGATGGATTTCAAAAACACTGAGCATCTGACTTATAATATCAGTTCAGTAGTAATTCTAGATCATGCTGTCGAACCACCCTTAACTTCTCACTATGGTACTCAAGAATTGTCTTCAGAAGTCATAAGTACTTACAATGAGATTAAAGAAAGAGCTTATAACATATACTACTCCAGTCTAATAAAAAATGAAGAAATAACCCCATGTTAGTATTGAAAGAATGCAAAATGGATCTAGGTGACACAGTAATGGGATATGGATCTTATGCCTCTTCAGGATGCTAGCGGATTATTAAGATCTTGCTTGTGGAGCCCAAAACTCATTATGTTATTGTTCCTATTTGATAGTTAATATGTGATGACTGTGTGGTAGCAGTCAATTCAGTTATATTTCTTCAGTAGAGGGTGTCAATGAATAACTGTACTTTCTTTGTAGTTCAGCTATTTTGATGGGATAAATGGTCTCAAAAAGATCCTAGGTATGATCTATTATAAATTGGGAACATTACTAGTTGCAAAAAGAGGATTTGTTATTAATATGTGACATCACACACATGAAACAACCCACAAATCATTTGGCTTTGTGATTGTTTGATAAGTGTTGCTCTTATCTCCACTCTTGTTGCTATTCTAATTTTTGATGTCTGTATAATAACTTTTTTGTCAAACTAAGTTTATCAAACACACATGCAAATACACACTTTATTTGAAGAGAACAGAAACATGCATATTTATGTTAATAGGGTATGAGATAAGAACGGCCTGTACAACTTTATTTGCTACAATTCTTCCATACGCTTAATAGATCTCACAGTTTATCTTCTCAAAAATATATGAATTTTAATATGTATAAATTAATTAAAGATAAATGGGAATTAAATGTCTTGAAGAAATTCTATTTGTTTCCTTTAAAAATATATTATTCTTAAAATGTTTTAATCCACTTAAATATGTAAAATATAACACTCCACTTAAAGCATTTCTGTGCCCAGAACAGATTATAAATACTATAGATAATCCAAAGTTTTCAAAGGTATAAATGTACCTCTGAATTATTTATATACTGTAATGAAAATTGAATTTATTATATATTATAGTTCAAATCTAGAGATGTGGAATTGTAAATAGTGAGTATATGAGCCAGATCTACCCCTTACTAGCTGCATAATGAGGTAATTTATTTATAACTCTCAGTTTCTGCTTCTGTAAATTAGCTGTTACTGATATCTTTCTGTTGATGGTACTATCCCCACTACCACTATTTAACTACTGCAACTTCTTTCCCAAGGCCAATGTAAAAACAGAATAAATTTAAAATTTAGACATATCTATGCATATATATACACACATATGTATGTATGTGTGTGTATATATATATATATATATATATATATATGGGCATCTATATGTATGCATATTGATATTTGAAATCATGATAGTTTTCCTAAATCCAGGAGATGCACACAAGATATTTTTTACATGCTTATATATTATTATTTGTATATATGAGAAAGTCTCCATAGAAATGAACACCATTATTTTTACAACTAAACACAAATCCTCATCATTATCCATCACACGTTTTGATGCCAACATGCTATATTCTTGCTTATGATACCCATTTGCCTATTATTCAGTTGTAGTAAATAGGAATATACCTCCAAGTTAAGAGAAACTTACTTCCCAAAACTCCAGATGTTTGGTTATTCAAATTATTTGTAGTTTGTGATATATTCTAATTTTCTTCTTTGAAGTCACTTTTTATAACTTGAAAATGAATATTCCAAAATCATAACTATACCTCAATTGCTCTTGCAAGTTTTGAAAATTCTAACATTTTTGTCTATAACCTATAAGCATCATACATATTCTTTTCCTCTAGACGTATCATGCAAAAGATTTGGAATTTCATTAGCACTATCAGTTTGTATTATATGAATTTGAATGTGGTAAAGAGAAAGAAAAAATGCTTCATGACAATAGTAAAAGGCAATTCAGGACTTGTGTGGGAAATGAAAAATTGGGAAGGGGAGATAACAATTTGTGCAAAGGTACAGATTGACACAATTCAATAGATACAATTATTACTTAAGCTATAAGTACACTGTTCTTCAATTCCAAATAGAGGAAGGCAGGCAGAAAAAATGAAAGAGGAAACTAATCTTTCTTAAATATCTATGACATGTTAGTCCATTATAAATATAATGTTAGTGCTTAAGAATGTAGGCTCCGTAATCTGTCAGTGTGCATTCAAGTTCAGGCTCTTCAATTGATGAGAGGGTGGTAGAACTGTGGTTCAGTTGTGGAGTGTGTGCCAAGCATGCTTGAAGCCTGGATTTATACCCCAGCACCATAAAACAAACAAAAAGTTTAATAGCGAGCTCAAATAGGTTATACATCATATTACATATTTCAGTTTTCTTACCCTTGAAAGGGGAAAATAATACCTAAATTATTAAATTATTCTGTATATAAATATATATATATATATATGTATGTGTGTGTGTGTGTGTGTGTGCGCGTGCGTAAGGGATGGAGTGGTGTCTCAGCAGTCACAGCTCTTGCTTGGCATGCAAGAGGATGTGAGTCTGAACCTCAGCACCATGTACTCAACAATGTTGGAGCAACAAAAGCCACATGAAACACTAAATAAAATTGAATCTCTCTTTCTTTCTCACTATCCCTCTCTCTTTAAAAAATATATGTCTATATATAATTATATATACATATATATTTGTAATATTAATATATATATATGTTATGCTGGTGTCATTAATACCAGCATAGAATAGGCCTACTTTCTTAATTTTACAGATCAGTAAACAAAATTTTAGAAAAGGTAAGATCATCCTTAAGTCACCCTAGTCAGTAAGATGAATTCAGGACAGGGATCCATGTGCTTTAAAGTCAATAGTTCTAGGAGACTATGCAAATGGAAGATTTTGAATTTATTAATGTTAAGATTGAATGAACATGAACTGTGGTGGGATAAAAGTTGTAGGGAGGAGAGGAATGGCAGGGAAAAATAGTCTTGGTAGTAGTTTTATTGTAATTAAAGGAATTTGTGTGGCCACTTACTATTCCATTAATGTGAGATTGATTGCAAGATTTTCTGGAAGGCTTGATGGTTTGCTTTTGAGTTTTTGATGTTCTATGGATTGTGTTCCTCCGATGATGTTTTTAAGAACCTCTATACTTTTCTTCTTCTCATGAAGCTACATTTAGTGGTTCTCTGTGCAACTGTCCCTGCCTGTAAAAAGGCTTTCAGAGAAATCAAATAGTTTGTAACAAAAATATTTATCGCTACATTCAAATTTGTAATCATTTCTCCCCTGGACTAGTGTAAAGAACCCATTACTGATGTTTTTTATGTTTATTTCTCATAGATTGGTCAGCATAATTTTTTAGACTGCAAATCAAATAGTCTCTCCCCTCCCCATCTAACCCTTCCAAAGCCTCCCAATCTTACATTTAATGATAACTTTTATCCAATAAGGGCCTTAGCATGATTTCCATGGCTACCTATGATTTGGCTCCAGCACAACCCTCCCACATCTTTTCATAATACCATTCTAACTTACTCAGATCCAACCACACTGGTCCTTTCTCTCTGATGCTTGACCATGAATCATTGGCTTCCACTCCTTTTACCACTTCTCATTCACATATAGAATAGAATAGACAGTCCACTAGATCAGGGATTTATCAGAGTCATTTCTATAACTTCATTGTGTTTAGGGATAAATGAATAAAAAATTCTCCTTTATATGCAGAGATGAATCATCAGCATGACCCACAATTTAGATTATCTCTCATTTTTACATGTGAAATTGAAATAACACTTTTTCTTTTGTGCTTCATTTACTATGCTACTGAAAGGGATCAAGGATACCTCAGTGGTCAAGTATGGAAATGAGTGAAGAAAGTATTAAAAGTTGAGGCCATATGTTTCTGAGAATTGTAGCTGATTTTCTGAGGAAATCCATTGAGTGGTTACAATGGGCTCTTAAACAATTGCATTTTCTTGAATTGGTATGCTGTGACTAAGCTACTTGTGATAACAGAAGATTGATTTCTCTCCTATACTTCCCTTCCAAGTTCAAACCCTACCTTAAGAAGAAACAATTAGATTCTCTCTAAATGCAATGTTACTGATGAGTTTGTTCCATGGTCAATGGTAGAAATCAATTTTCATTAAAGAACCTACCATACTTTGCCTTTTTTCCTTTTCTGTAGTCTTTATTGATTCTTCCCTCCATGGAAAGACACTATCTATTCTGCTATAGCCAGGTGCTATTTCTAAGGTTCCATAAAAATGAAGTGCAAATTCTCAGAGAGCTTTCCCAAACTAGCAATTTGCTAACTTTTAAAATGGAGATGAGGGATATTTTGATCTTTTACAATGTTGGGGAGAAGACTTCTTAGAAAAACTAAAACATTACTATGAGAAGACTTGAATAAACTCTTTTCTGGGCTCTCCAGAGATTTCAGGGGCAATAAGAAATGAAAAGAATTCTATAAGTTATTATAAATTACTTTATAAATTAAACAAGGCAAATGACTCCTTCAGGACAAAGAGCACTATAAAATGATTGCCTCTGTGCCTCCCAAACTCTGAGACAAGAGTATTTTGTAATTCCTGTTTTCAAGAGATATTTCTGACAGGAAGAACTCTATTGAACAGTAATCCTTATATCAGGATTGTATGCCATGATGCTCATAGATTTACCTAAACACAGGAATCTGTCTTCAGGAGAACAAGTAGAGTCTTGTTTTCACATCAAAGCCATTTTTGGACAGGTTTTTTCTAAGATTAGGGCATCTGTCCCTAATTGTTCACTTTGAAGATCACCATTGAATATTTTTGGTAGGCAAAGTGACACTTCATCCCTGAGAAAATTAATATGGCTATGTCTATGCTTTACAACTTTCTTATCTCTGCCCCTAATTTAACTTCTATTTTCACATTAGCATTACTTTTATCTTTATTCAAGCAACATTTATTTTCCAGGTACTCAGTGTTTGATAACTGTCAATATTGATGGCCACATTTAGATGTAAATACAAATTCCTCCTTCACAAAGCACACTCTTTTCCACAGTAAACTGACTACCTCACCACACCTGAGTTTTGGCACATAGCCAATGTTTCCTGCAACAGCCACAGTAACAACTCCTTTGTCCCAATTTCAAATCCCCCACCGAAGCCCAGTTCCCAATAAATTTGCTCACCTCAGACCACGCAGTGCTGTATTGTCAGGTCCTGGGAGCAGCCATCTTGCTACCTTTCCTAATAAAATCTCTTGTCTCAGCTATCAGGGATCTCTTTGATGAGCAAGCATGTCCAACATTGGTGCCATGACTCGGATATGTCTCCAATGTGCCTGCTCCCCCTCTTTTTGGGTTGAGTTGCCCTGGACCACAATTCCCCACCTCTCCACCTGTGACTCTCTGGAGCTGAGTTTTCATTCGCCCAATTGTTCCCTTGTCCATCCAAACACCAGCTCAATTTATAGGTAAGTCCACTCGGGGTTGGGTCCTCCTCACATGGTGATATCTCGTCAGTACTGAGGTTTCTCTGAGGTCCAGCACCTCAGCTCTCATTGTCTCAGTTTAAAATTCCTAGTGCTAAGGTCCTCAGTACCCCAGGGTCTGGAACCCTGTGCAGACTTCAGGAGCAAATGATGATTTCTTCTGGCGCTCTTGCGGTCACTTTGTGGAGGCTGGTTACTTGCGGGACTCCCTAGTTTCCACCTGGCCACAGGCACTCAGAGTGCATGTATTGCCATGGCATCTGGCGCTTCTATTTTAGAGGACTCCCCTCTTGGTTGTCTCTTAGACAACTTCAAACCTCTAAACTCATTCCTTTTTATACTCAGGACTGGCTCCAATACCCTTTAGATAACTTCTCCAAATGGCTGATTAAAGCACCCTCCATCCCAACATTTTACGGGACCTTTTCAATTATGCTTAATGAACAGGCAAAGGGAAAGAGATTCCCTGCATGCAAGCCTTTACTTTTCTCTGCTCTAGACCTGGTCTATGTTTGTCATATAATCCCCCTCAGCTTTTGCTTGCTTTAAAACCTTCTCCCACCCCTGCAGCTGCCACTCCTCCCCTCACAGCTTCTCCCTCTGCTCCATCGGACTTTGAACCTGCTGACAAGCCTCCTCCCTATTGTTGGTGCCAACTTCGGAGCCCAACCCCACTCCGACTTCCCCTCTGCATTTCCCGTGGGCATCTCCCTTGTCCACCCCTCCCACCACTCGCTCGAGGTTGCCTAATCACCCTCCCGGCACACACCTCCCTCTCCCCTTTGTGGGATTGCAGGCGCTGAAGGAGTCGTTCATGTTCACGTCTTCTCTGGCTCTCTGATCTGTCTCAAAACAAAAAGCGCATAGGTGCCTTTTCCTCTAATCCAACCACCTTCATGAAGGAATATCAGTATGTCACCCAGTCCTATGGACTTACCTGGCATGATATTTTCATGACCTTCTGTAACACCCTCACTCCTGAGGAGCGTGGACAAGTGTGGGAACAGGCCCGAACCCACGTAGATGAGGTTCATCAATCCAGATCACCAAACCGGCACTACAGCGGTTCCTGACTAAAACCTCCATTGGGATTATGATAATCCTCAACATAGAATTAGCCATAACCAATTTCAAACTTATATATTGATTGGCTTCTGGAGAGCAAACATTAAGCCAATTAAATTCCAAAAGTTACAGGAAATAATTCAAGAAAAGACTGAAAACCCTTCGGCCTTTTACACTAGGTTAACCCAGGCTATTCCCCGATATACTAAGCTCTTATATTCCGCAGACCCTCAGTTTTGCCCGTTTGTACTTTGTCGAACTAGGAAAAATGTTCTCCTCCTATGAAGAATAGTGGCTCTCTAGATTTCTAACTCTGCAAGTTTCCCTGAAAACAATAACAACAACAACAAACATGGCTCTCATTTTAATTGCTGCAAGACATTTTATTTCTCCCTCTCCACCTGCTAGGTTAATTGTTTCAGATTTCGGGTTTTTTGCAATGGGGGACATCACTCCTGGCTCTATAAATTTAATTCCTTTATGCAAGGAGGACAGCTAGATTTGCATGAGGGACTGCTCAAACTAGTTTTAGGCCAGCGGAATAAAAGTGCCACTCTTAAATCCAAACCACTGTGGCCATTCTCTAAGTTCCAGAAAGGGGGAAGGGAAGCAAAAGGTATCTGGAAAGTGTAAGCTAAAACTAATGTGATTCAAAAGTGCACTCTGGTCTGCTAAAGATGTTAACATGCTCCCTTATTAGAATAAAAAATGGCCGTTTCTTTTCTTTCTTTTTTTTTTGAGCTCAAATTCACTGGTGAATTCACCTATCATTTTCCGCACCTAAATATATTTCTCAGTCAGTCTTCTTTTATCTAACTAGAATTTTTAAGTGTGGTTTTTACTGCTGTTTTTATTCAAAAGGTATTCAAAGAAAGGCTCTAAAATCTGTGTTTTCTGTGGGCTTTTTGTGTGCACACCTGTTCTGTGTGTGTACATGCGTGTTATATGTTGTGTTCAACATGGTACCAATTGACTTATATATAAGTGCTCATAAATTAAAAAAAAAAAGGAAAATGTATCCAAATGACTTTAGCTCATGTGACTTAAACATTTAAAATGAGGTTCAATCTAAATCACTCAAACATAGAGTAAATATGTATTTAAGATTACTAGCTCATGTGTTTTTCTAGGTAGTTTCTATAAAAGTTTAGAGTGTAACATTCATTGCTTCTAGGATATTTCCTCAGCAGAAAAGATGGCATATATATGCCTGGTATCCTGGTTTCATGACTAACCTAAAATTAACAATTAAAAATAAATAAATTAGATATAACATAAATGGAATGAATCCTCATAAAAGTGTTTGTTAGAGGAGACATCTAATAAATTTGCAAAGTCAAAATGCTAAAACATCCACCGTTAAATAAATTCGAATAATCTTGACTTCTTAGTTTCTATAAGGTAACATACATTTGGGTTTATTAAATGTGCTTTTATAGATTAGTAACTAAAAATATAATTGAAGGTTGCTTTTTTCTGGATCTTCATCAAAAGCAAGGTTATTAAGAGTTAAAATTCTAACAGGTGTAATTCTATATGCAAAGAGTACAAAGATTTCAGCTGTGTATTAAAGTATAAATAACATAAAATATTTAATCTTATTAGGTGAGGTAATTAGAGTAAACATTTTATAAGGATTATTTCAAAATCTAAGTGTAAGAGAGTCAACAAATAAATACATATAAGAAGTTATAGACATGGAAATATATTTTAATATGGAAATTTGAAAGAAATGTTGGATGAAGAAATATATAGTGTCTAAGTAAGTTGCAAAGGGTTTATAGGGGTAAATCTCAAAAGTCTATATAGTATTAAATTAAATATAATTTGCAAAATTTAAAGTTATTTAAGGTTCCACTTAAGTTTAAACATTAATATACTGTTATGAACCAGAATCTGATTCTATGTGTTGAAGTAACAAGGATTTCTTAAAACATTGATCTGCTCTTATCAGGATAATTCCTGGTGTTAGGTTTAATTACTTATGAAAACTAAATCTTAAAGGAATTGTAGTTTATACCTGTTTTTAAAACCTTTTAAAAGTTTACTTCATAGCATTAAATAAGCGAGTGTTTTTAGGTTATTACAATATAGCTGATACTTTAATATATGTAAATAGAACTATATTTAAGAACTAGATATTTATCTGAGCCTTGTTTAAATGTTATGTAAGTTTATAAAATAAAAACTTATGTAAGGTTACAGACAAAGTAATTAGCATGCTCTCTTTTACACATTGTATTTCAAAACCCAGGTTATATCTGTTTGCTTTAACTACATAAATGCTTCATTGTTATACATCAGATGATAAGTTTATCTCTGATTATCAACACTTTCCTAAATTTAGAAAATTTACAATATACAATGGATTATGAATTTTTCTTCAGTTTAAATTTAGTTAATCTAAAGACATCTGTGTATTTAATACTGGCTTTTGTTGTGTATTAGATTCTTCATATCCTCCAAGTTCATAAAATTTTTAAGGTGTAAAACTTTAAGGTGGGGCTGGAGCGGTGGCTCAGTGGTTTCACCACTTGCCTGGCAAGCGCGAGGACCCGGGTTTAAACCCCAGCACCATGTACACAACTAAGTGTTGGAGCAACTAAGGCCATGTGAAAAAACGAAATAAAGTTGTTTCTCTCTTTCTCTGTCTCTCTCACTGTCCCTCTCTCTTTAATTAAAAAAAAAACTTATAGCAGCATTTTACCAAGCTGATGTTTCCAAATTAAAGTTGTTTGTAACTGCTATCATCAAGCATGAACCCCAGGTATGCTTCTCCATAGGAAGTCAAGATGTCAGTTTCCTCTTGGACACTGGCACTAGCCTTTCCGTACTTGTCTCTTACACTTGATCCCCCTCCTCTAATATTGTGAGGGTGAAAGGAGTGTCTAGAGGGCCTATAACCAGAAGCTTGACTCTCCCAGTAAGCTGTATGTGGAACAGGATGATGTTCTCTCATTTGAGATCCTAGCTAGTGCTACTTAGTTTATTGTAGTAGATGCCATTTTCTGTAGACTCTCAATTAGAATACATATTTATCTTTGAGGCACCATATAACAGATTTGGTTCTCCCTCTCTTAAATTCAATGTTAATTTTCATTCTGACATTCATTTTTGATATCTTAGTTCAGCTGATTCATTCCAAGTTAAAAATCTGTTAAACTCATGATGGTGATGAAGACGGACCCACCCACGAGCACTCCAGATGTCCTTGAGCACTTCTGATGTCCTTTATCATGGACCCCTTAATTGACCTGAACATTCTGAGAAGAAAACCCAAACTGCTTGCAGGTTTGGGGGAAGGGAGAGGACAACCAACTGAAAGATAACTCTCCAAAACAGATGGGTTTTGGATTTGCTTAGTGCTGAAAAAGGTGCAGTCTGTCTTTTTTCTCAGGGAAGAATGCTGCTATTACATGAATAAATCTGACCTAATAGTGGAAAATGCTCAAAACCTTAGTAAATTATGTAAAGACCTAAAAAGCAAATATTGACACTCAACTCCCTCAGAATGGCTCCAGGGACCAATAGCCACTTGGCTCCTTCCCCTCCTGGAACAACTGGCCACTCTTTTTCTCCTTGCTTTAATTTTGCCTTGTATTTTTCAGTTTCTCTGAAAATTTTTGAGCAAATGAATTTCAGTCATCACCTCCAGAGGAGTAATCAAGTGTTCCTGTCTGATTATCAGCCTTTGAGAAGCCACCCTGAAGATCAACATCCCTAGACACACCGGTCCCAGAATCACCACCACTGATCAGCGGGAAGTAGTTTCAGAAGATGGACCTTCGACTCTACACCTTTATAAAATAGAGAAGAGTGGAAAGTTAGATGACTGTCAATAATGATGGCCATATTTAGATGTAAACACAAATTCCTCCTTCACAAAGCACAATCTTTCCCATGGTAAATTGACTACCTCACCATACCTAAGTTTTGGTACATAGCCAATGTTTCCTGGTGCAGCCACAGTAAAAACTCGTTTGTCCCAATTTCAAATCCCCCACCCAAGCCCTGTTCCTGCAAGAGAGTCAATAAATTTGCTCACCCTGGACCACAGGGTGCTGTTCTCTCTGGTCCCAGAAGCAGCCATCTTGCTACCTTTCCTAATAGAATCTCTTGTCTCAGCTACCAGGGGTCTCTTTGCTGCGTGAGCTTGTCCAACACTCTGTGATTCATCTACTTAATATTCACAAGTTTTCCTTCAGGTCTGCATGTATTTTATTATTTAATTAATTGTTGTTTGTAAACTTTGAGTATTTTACATTTAAATGGGATTCCAGGTATCTGAATGGAATTTAAAAGGAGGATATTGTCACTAACTCAAACTGAATCAGTGGTTGAATGAATGGGTGAGTGAGCTGTCAAGAGGTTTATATGTGCCCTGAAATTCTGTGCTTAATTTTCTTTATTGATTTTTCTGGCAACTATTTTAATGATATTTTCAAAGAGATAGAGAGGGACAATGAGAGAGAGAATCAGTTTTATGTAATGTATCTTCTGATTTTCATTGCCCCGACACTGGAGTTGTGCACGTGGTGCTGGGGTTTGAATCTGGGTCCTCACACATTCCAGGTAAGCACCATAAGTGCTGAGCCACCACTCTAACCCCTTAATGATATTCTTAATGGATAGAAACCCCTGCTTCCAAAATTTTACAAATTCCTGTCAAGTCTAAAATTGTCTTAATGGCATGCTATCATTTGGAGATATAATTGTTCACATCTGGTTGCTTTTTCATTTTATATTTTTTAGATCCAGTTTCCTTTACATAATAAAAATGCAGTTTTAGTTTGATTAAATAAAGATATATTTTATAGTCACACATAATAAGGAGAAACTACAGCTGATGTTCTTATGTGCACACAATTTAAATCAAAGAGAATTAAACTAAGAAAACCTGTCCTCATAAAAGTTTTATCAGAGATGTTAGTCTCATATAACCAGAATTTCCTTCAAAAAATCTACTCTAGGAAATCTGATGTATGAACCAAAATAATATTCCTGGTAAGAGGAAGAAACATTAGATTTGGGGGAGTTGTTTAAAGAATGTATAGCAAACTGATTTGCGAAGTCCTCCTTTTAAATTATTAGGTTGCTTAGGTGTATGTTGATGCAGTCGTAATGTATTGTAAAAAATGATTCAGTGTGTTTGTAATCAGTTTTTAGTATAAGGACAGAAGTTGAGAATTGTGATCATTAGTGCTGTAGAATAAGCAAATGCTAACAATGACCCTGATTCCCATAGTAAAAAACAAGGTTCACTGAGCGAAATATTAGTAATTAGCTCTGATTTTACTGTTTCTGAAAAGTTAATTATCTAATGAGTATTAAAGTGCTTAATTATGTTTCTTCTCAATGAAAAATTTTTATAAATGGGTAATCAGCACATTTTTATTTGCCCATGGAGGAAAAGAAAACAAAGTAATATGTTTTAATAATTTTCTTCATTAAAATTTTAAGAGAAATGCTTTTCTTAGAAAACTATTATGTGTGTAGATGAGTTGCAAGATCAACATCACTTTAACAACTTAAAATATGCCATTTTATTTAAGCAATATATACAACATTTGTTCTTAAAACTAATAGTTGAAGGAACTTAAAACATATTTAGGGTCTTTTAGGCATTCTAGGAATCTGTAAAATTTCCATCAGTTATGCAAATGTATATTAAAATTTAATTAAGTTATACAAAAATTGTAAAATATACTGTATCAAATAATTATTTATTTAAAACATTATGCTTCAGAACAATCTATATTTGAATAATTAGAATTTTAATAAAGCTGGAAGTTATTAAAATCCTGTTATAGGGTGTATATTATCAAATAAATGGTGGAGATGGAAAAAAAGAGGTAAGAATCAGGTAAGTTCAGCTCTTGGAAGAAAAAAAAATCAATCGATCAAAAACAAAAAGCAACTACAATTTAAGCATACATAATAACATACAGAGTTACAAATACTTATCTGCCTTCTCTTCTGTATTCTCTGACACATGATGAAGATAAATGTAAATATCAAAGTCATCAAATTCCAAATATTCTTATTACATTATTTTCAGTGTGACTAAATATAAGCAGTGTGATGACTGTGGTATCCAATTTGGAAGGCAGAGAACAGTGTCAGACCTGACTACTTTAGTGTCATTTTCTTCTAAAAGTGTCGTGAGTCATGTAAACCTAAGATGACTTGTGCCTGCACAGGTATTAACAAGATGCACTACTCTTGCTCTCTTGGACTAACATGTTGGAATGTTGGTGGTTTATTTAAAAAAAAAAAGAAATCTTTATCTTACATTTCAGCCTCTGGCCAAGGGAAGAGTTAAATTTTGCTCAAACTTCTTTCATCTTCCCAACCAGTGGGGAGTAGATAGTGGTGGGGAGTGAGGGGAGAATAAAAGTCTCTTTCTGCTGTCTACTATTTCCTTCCTTCCAAGATAAAGATGGCTTGCTGTAATTCTAATGATCCAGGAGCTGAATCTGACTTTCCTTAATATACTTTGAAAAGTATGTGCATCCTTGAGTAAACTTTTTTTTTTCTTTTTCTTTAGTCAACCTAGTTGAAGGACATAATTTCTCAATGTCTGCTTCCGTCAGCTGCAACATTAAGATTTTCCTGTAAATTTGCAACTATATTGCTGTATGGAGCGGAAGATGCTGTGTTTGAACTAAAATGTGACTATATCCCACTGGCATGTCTCAACTTAGATGCCCAAGATTTAACTGTACAGAGCAATCCAATTTCTCCTTTAGTAAACTATATTCACCACGCTATTTCAGTGTTTTGCAATGTGATGTGTCTTTCTTAGTTTTAATCAAATATCCACATCCCACAATTTGGTTTATTACCAGATTGAAAGTTATGAATTTACATAATTTAAATTTACAAAATAGGGATTTATGTGTCATTTAAAACATTTGAGTTAACAAAATTAGGGATAAAATAGGTGGCCTTCAGAGGATTTTCTTTCAGAACTAATTTAGCATATAACAAATTTTGTCACCCTTTAAGTTAAAAATGGAAAGCAAGAATTATTTTGTATAAATGGAAACAATAACTCTGAAATTTAAAAAAGGCACTACCTAAGTCCAATTTTAGAACTCTGAAATAGATGGGTTAAATTTTTTTCTGAAATATTTTATGCCATACTCCAAGTTCTTTATTAAAATTTAATCTTATCTTGTTTTATAGCTAACATACATGTCATAGTTTTACAATAAAATGAAAGAGTTTCAAGCTAAGAAAGTAAAATTTGGTTGAGTTTATTCGAAAGATGAGTTAGTCATAAAACCCCAAATCACTTACAATATTATATTTTGCCTTTTAATGTCGTCCATACACATGAAAGAGATGTATATTTATATTTGAAGGCTAGTCAGTCTGAATTTACTTTTATTTCCCTTATCTGCCTGCCCATTTATGAGTGTTTGCTGAAAGATAACCTTTCCTTTCAACGGTATGATTTTCTTTCATTCTATGCCAATGAAATCCATACTTTTATTATTTTTATTTTTTTTAAGAGAGGGACCATGAGAGAGAGAGACAGAATCAACTTTCATTTAGGTTTTCACATGGCCTCCATTGCTCTGACATTTAGTTGTGTATGTGGTGCTGGGTCTGAACTGCATACCTGCGCATTTCGGGCAAACACTGTAATTGCCGAGCTCCAGCCCCGAAATCCATACTTTAAGAATTCTATAAATTATTCCAGAGTGTGGAACCTCAAAGCTGGTTTTTCTGTCCAGAATCTTTTTCATTTCCACCAGTGGCATGTTAAGTTAGTCTACAAATGTAAAGCAATTGAAGAGTGAAATGAAGAGGGTACATATACTGAAAGGTAGATTCTACATCCCCACTTGCTGGTGTTTATATACTTGTATATTCATGTGCTTGAGTATGGGCAGAAGCTACAGCATGTTTCTAAACTGCAAAACTTCACAAAGAAGACAATTTCACTTCAACATATTTGTAGGTAAGACTCATCTTGCTAGTGGACTCATCTTCGGAATTCCCCCATTTTGCCTTTTAGAATGTAAGCTGCCCAAATACTCCAGACCCAAGGACTAGAATGAAGCCAGCAACCAGGTGAGTAAGGAAGTGTATTTTTCCTTAATTGAACCTTTGGGTGAGAATTTAGTCCTACCTCCTTAATGCTTTGCAGCTTAGTGAAGCACTAAGTAGAAGAATCAGTTAAGCTACATCTGGTCGTCTCGCGCTATGAAAGTATAAAATAAGACATTTCACCTAACAGAGGCTATTTAGGTTGAGCATCTCTAATCCCAAAATTCTGCAGTCTGAAATGATCCAAAATCTTAAACTTTTTGAATACTAACATGATGTCACAGGTGAAAAATTCTCTAACGGACTTCATTTGATGGAACACATTAAAAATGCAGACACTAAAAATACTGTATAAAGTTAACTTCACACTATGTTTTTAAAAGATCTACATAAATAAATTTTGTGCTTAGAATTGGATCCCATTCCAAATATATCTCATTATATATTTGAGAATATTTTTTAAAAACAACAAAAAAATTCTAAATCCAAAATATCATGATCTTAGGTATTTCAGATAAGGGACGTTCAAACTGCATGGGATTTGACCTCCTAAGGGTGCTTCTTTTGTTGGCATCACTGTGATTGACAATCATCTAGACATATGTTTATTTGTCACCCTAATGGTCTCTGAAAATTGAGATGAATAAATAAACTTCATTTAATAGAAAATTCCCCATTCACTGTTATAGTAGAAAGAGACTTCAGATGTTAATTATTCTTTGAAACAAATTGTTTCATCTATCTTCTTTCTTCAAGAAGTGGTGATTTCATTATTCCAGTATTCCCTTCTACATTTTCCCTTAGTCCTTACATTGGCTGTGATACATCTTCAGTAAAGGATAAAAATTAATGATGAGAGTGGTTACTTATTTTAGTGACAATAAACTATTTTGTCAGCTTGGTTTCTGAATGCATGGTTTACTAATTCCCTGATCTATTTTCAATATTATAATAAGTTCTATGTATATCATGAAATAACATTTGATGGTAAAAAAAGTAGTCTATGTAATTTTATATATTTACATGGAAACAACAGCAAATAATTTATTTTGAAAATTTATAATTTACTATTCTTACATAAGTCAATTTTAAGAAAACATTTTATACGGACAAGTTGTCCCTCTTTTCTGTCCGTGAAAATAACAAAATATTTGCATATTAGTATTTTTCACTTGTGCTTGCTGTGAATAAGAAAATTACTTGAATTAAGTAAAACATTGGAGTTATAATGATACACCAAAAAGCATTTTATTAATGTGGCTATAAATTCACTGGTATTTGCTTGTCTTTCAAGAAGAACAATATTTTTAGTATAGAAAATTGGTTATTAAAAGTGCTTTGTAGTACATTGCATTGAGTCTCTGCAATATTACTGTCTGCTTGACTATAAAAATAGACTTGCAATTTGGAGCTGAACTTCAATGCTTTGGAAAAAGTGTTTCCAACAGTGTTTTGTTACTTGTAACCTGTGTTTTAGTTTGAGGACAGAAGCTGAATGCGGTATAAAATAGTCATTAGTGCCTGTAGAATAAGCACATGCAAACAATGACCTTGAATCCCAGAATAAGTATGCAGGATTCACTGTGCAGAGATACTGGGTAATTAGCTCTGATTTTACTGTTGTTGAAAACATTAATTATTAAATGAGTTTGAAGTGCTGAAGTGTTTGCTTCTGACTTTTTAAAAAAATGTACTCTTAATCAGCCATCAGATTTAGTTGACTGAAAGAAAATGAAAATGATTTATCAGAATCACATTGACAAATTGAGTTCTGCCATTTGAAAAGAAAGAAATGGGGGGAGGGCAGGCACAGTGTCATACACTTGTAACCATATCCATACTGTAATCCAGGAACTATATAATCCCACTGACTCAGGAGTCTGAGACAAGAGGAATAGCAAGTTTGAGGTCAGTCTCAACAATTAAAAAGATCCTATATCAAAATAAACCATAGGAAGGACTAGCAATGTAACTCAGTGATAAAGCAACCCTGGATTAAATCCCCTAGTACTGCAAATAAATATATAAACCAATTAACTCTTCAATGAATTTAGTTAATTAAAAAAATAAAAAGGTAGGGGAAAAGTCTCTAAGTCCCAGAATTTTTGGTACTTAGGACTGAAAAGCAAATCAACAGAAAAGGTAAGAATAGAGAACTCAGTTGAAGAAACCGAGCCTTAGACAATTTAAGTATTCCATAGTTCTTTTCAAATAAAATATGAAATGTAAGGAAATCTGAATTTCCCATGTTAGTAGACACATGTGAAAGTATTATTCATAAAGATCAATAAATCTTAAAAACCAAACTCCTCTATTTGAAGAAGGCAACTAATCTATATAGTAGAAGACCTTAAAAATCAGAATTCTTAAAATAAGAGAGTAGTTCTTAGTAAAAATCCATAAGGAAAATGTAGATGTTAGCAAAAGGAAAACCATTTATTTTCTAATATATTTTATTTAAAATTTCCTAATAACAGGAGGACAAATGGGCAAATATATCATAATGTACTACAGTGTTTTATAAATTAGATCAACATCATACATGCAGGAGATTTGTAAATATTTTAAATTGTGAAAAGAGAAAGAGGTTTATCTTTAAAAAAGTAAAAACAAATAGATTATTCAACAGATGCTATTTTAGTTACTAAGAAGATAAAAATTGCTAACACTTAGAATAATATCCAGAAATAAAATCATACACACACACATACACACTCACACACCATAGACAGAGAGATCAAGAATCAAATTAAATATCTATAAGGAAAAGGATATCATAGACTAAAACAGACTGAAACAAGATAAATGCACTTTAAATTAAAGAAAAAAGAGTCATTTGAGGCAAGTTCAAAAATTTGAATTATAGAAAACTATTTTTTTAAGAGAGAGGGACAGTGAGAGAGACAGAGAAAGAGAGAAACAACTTTAGTTCTTCACATGGCCTTAGTTGCTCCAACACTCAGTTGTGTACGTGGTGCTGGGATTCGAACCCGGGTCCTCGTACTTGCCAGGCAAGCACCGAAAACGCTGAGCCACCGCTTCAGCCCAGAAAACTATTTTTTAAAGGGCTCTACCTAAGGGGACAATTTCGCTACACATGATACTGAACATCATTGTCGATGGGAAGAAATCATCTCTCCGTGGCAAGATATAGCACTTATTTTCTTTGCAATGTTTATTTTCAGCAAACAGTGAAGATGATTTGCTCCAGAAAAGAAAGTAAAAATGTAAGACAGTATAAAAACTTAAATTCACATAAATTTAAAAGAGATGGAATATAATCTGAATGTTTTTTTCTTTTTAAATGAGTTATTAGTAATGTGCAATAAAAGTCAAGCATTGTATCTCAGTTTACATTTACTTGCTCTCAGACACAAGTTGGTTTTAGGTCCTCCACTTTTCTACATTTATCAGGAAAATAATGTCCACATAAAGTAAACGTTTCCCAGGAGCAAACAATGTGAACTACTATGTTGCTACTTTGTTACTCTTTGTGTCTCCTGGACTTCTAAAACAATGAATCTCTTTTTTATGACCTCACCAAAAGTTCTGTTTATCAAAACCAACTTTCTCCTATTTATGATCAAATATGTTCTAAATCCATTACAAAAGGAACATTATTATAAAGAATGGTGAAGGTATTTTTGGATCTTAGATAATGGCCAAGAATAACTGTACTTTAAAAAATCTATTTAGAATAAAAATCATTGTTACAAGTTATTCAGACCAGTAAATGCTTTCCTTTCCAAGTCCTTCTTTACCTTTCAATAGTTAAAAGCAAAAAGGCAGCCGAACCTTGATTGAATGTCTTAGCACAAATACAAGGAGGACATAACCTTAGCAAGCTGTAGCTAGGATGAGATGTGACCTGTAAGTGTTCTAAATTTTCACTTCTCACAGGGGAGCCCATATTCTATAGACCAAGAAGAGAGAATCCTTGCTTCATGTTCCCCGCCTATATATTCTTTCTAAACAAGATTTGAACTTCTTCCAAGCACAAGCCATTTTGTCCCAGTTACAGTAGTATCTACTATTCAGTGCTAGCACCCTGAAAGGTGAATCAGGCTGTGTGATACAATGTACCTTGTGCATTATCACTTCATGGACTAAATATAGCTAGAGAGAGACAATCTCTTCCCCCCCCCCACCTCTTTTCTCCATGTTCAGGTTGTCCTTTGCTCCAAATTTGCTAAATTTCAGAATTCTCTTAATGCCTATTGCTCTCTCCATCCTGCATCCTTTCACGTTTTGCTCTTCTGAGAGTGTCCATTAATGTCAATACCCCTAGCAGTGTTATAGCCCTCCTCCTGCTATCTCTGATCCTTCTGCTGATTGGATTTATATAAAAGTTACCTTTAATAAAAATTATACATTTTAATATATGAAATTATGTTACATGCTGTTATTTTTTTTTGATCATAGAAAAAAATGACAGCAAAGCAAGTATGATGAATTTCCTTATCCTAGCAGCAGTGATGGTTTTCTTGTAATCCATGTATACTACAGCTAGTTAGCTTTAGAGGGGGAAAAAAGAAGATTTAAAATGGCCCTCCAGTAATAGAATTTCATCTTGAGGCCAAGAAATATGAACAATGGTTAACTTCTCGTTTTTCCTGTACACTGTACTCTCATCAAATAAATGTCTCTTCCATGTTATATGAACCTACTCATTCAGGAAATTTGGAGCTCAAATAAAAAATAACTTACTATTAAAGATGCTGGTTGCATGGATGTGATTCCAAAATAAATAGTCTAAGTTTTCAAAAACCATAATTTATGTGATAGATCATACTAATTTTGAAAATTAATTCAGTGTTTGTACCAGCGGACAACAATTTTATAAATAGCTACATATATTTATTTGAACACATTAAATTAAAACATTGCGTTATCACCACTTAATATATTTCTCATTTCAAAATTACATGAGAAAGCATGCTTTTTCCTAAAATGTTTAATAAAATTTTAGGAAAAAAACATACTTTTGATACGAATGTTAATAATGAAATCCTGTTTTAATGAGATCATTTTTTCTAACTCTGGTTTGAATGGTAGAGAGCAACTAAGAGTTACTTCTGACAACATTGGCAGTTCTTGATTGTCCTATGATGCTAATTAAAACTGACACATTATAGTCCTGGCCTGAAAGCCTAATATTGTGGATTATGAATAATGACTATCTCAAGGAAAATAGCTTTCAGGTATTTATTAGAATTCATCATCAATATCAACTCTTTTTTTTAATATCATCTCTTTTTTTTCTTATTCTATGTATGGGTTTGACTTATTTTTTAGCCTGTTCAATGCCCAGGATAATATTCACCTTTTTTTTGGGAAGAAAACTAAATATTCTGTTTTTTAAAAAGAATTTCTAACATGGATTGCTAACAGTATTAAAAGTGGACACAAAATCAGTGAAAACATTTGTTGGTAGTGAAGCACAAATTTATGATTACTTGATTTGATGAGTAGGTACCAGCAGTAACCATTATTAAAGGTGATTTAAAAGGAACATTATTATTCACAGTTTTCCCCCTGTGACTGAGAAATCAACAAACTTTTGTCTTCAAAGTGGTTGCAAATTTAAAAAGTTTATTTAGCTATGATTTATTTTTTAATTTTTGTTTCTGAACTTAATAAAAAAAAAAGCAGTTGTTCTTGCTGCCCCTGCATGGTTCTTGTTCCAATTTAATCCCCATCAATTCTTGTTCCAATCTTAGCTCCCATCAATTCTTGTTCCAATTTAAGCCTACTAAGCTGAAATCACTCACACACCCCTCCACGGGCATTGAATTAATTTCATCTCAACTGCTCCTATTTTTCTTTTGATAGACTTCATTTTCAGAACAGTTTTTAGTCCACAGCAAAACTGAGTATAAGATAAAGAAATTTGCAATATATCTCCTGTCCCCATATATATTTTGTCCCCATTATCAACTTCCTATACAAGGTGGCACATACAATTGATCACTACTGTTACATATCATGAACACTCAAAGTCAACTGACAATCATCTCTGTGATTAGGATTAATTGTTATTGTACATTCTATGGGTTTGAACAAATGTATAATGGAACATATCCACTCTGGTAGTATCATACACAGTAATTTAAAAATCTCCCATGTTCCACATATTTAGCCCAACCTCCTCATGAATCCCTAAAACCAATGTTCTTTTATTTTTTTCTATTCTATCCATTATGACTTGGTTTTTTCTTGAATGTTAGTTATTGAAATCAATTAGTATATAGCCTTTTCAGATTCACTACTTTCACTTAGCAATATGCACTTAAATTCCTGTAATGTTTTCTCATGGCTTGATAGCTCATCTCTTTTAATTTCTGAATATTATTCCACTGTCCAGGTGTATCACAATGTATTTATCCATTAATTTTCTAAAGGGCATCTTAGATGCTTCTAAGTTTGGAAAATTATGAACAAAGGTGCTATAAAAATCCACATGTGAGTATTTCTGTGGGCATGTTTCATATCCATTGGATAAACTCCAAAGAATATGATTTCTGGATTGTGTAGTAAGAATATATTCACTTACGGAAGAAAGCACTAAATTTTCTTGCAAAGTGGTAGTGCCATTTTGCATCCCGTCCAGCAATTAATGAGAGTTCATTTGCTTCATATCCTCCGCACTGGTGTTCTGGATTTTAGCCATTCAGATATGCAAGTAGTGATTCTTCCTGGTTGTTAAAATTTGTATTTTTCTGATAATATATAATGTGGAACATATTTTCGTATGTGTGTTTGCCATTTGTGTATTTTCTTTAATGTCTGTTAAGGTGCTTCACCCATTTTTTAAAATAGGATTATTTGCTTTCTTACTGCTTTATAAGAGGTTTTTTTAAAAAATCTATATTAAATAACAGTCCCTTATAAGATAGGGACTTTGTAGATGGCTTCTCCTTGTCTGTGGCTTACCTTTTTATGTGTATTATAGTATCTCTTACAAAGAAGAACTTTTAATTTTAATGAAGTCTAGCTTATCAATTTCTTCTTCCATGTGTTTTGTCTTAGGGGTTGTACATAAGAAGTAATCAACGCCGAACTCATGGTCAACTAGAGACATTCCTGTGTTATCTTTTGCATAGTCTCATAGTTTTTGTTTCACGTTTAAGTTTCTGATACATTTTTAGTTGATTTTCATGAAGGTAAGATCTGTATCTAGATTTTTTTTATTGAGAGATTTATTATAGAATAACCATACAAGTTTTTAACAAAATAATAATATAAAATGTGTATAGATTCTGGATATTAGATTTACCCCCAGGAGTGCCCCCCCCCAATTACCCACCCTTATCCCTCCCTTCCCCTTCCCACAATATCTCTAAAAAAGGATTATGTTATATAACATTACACCTTATCTGGATTTAACACATGATACTAGATGACTTCTCTCAATGGCCAGGGTCTAGTTCCAGCCTCCACAGATGAATGGAGACATTCGACTCTTGGTTCTCTGGGTTAAGCTGATTTTACTCATCATAATTTCTTCCATAGCCATCCATTTACCTTCAAAGGCTGCAATAGATTCTTTCTTTTTTGCATTTGTTCATAACCATTGATGAAAAAACTCTTTACTCCGCTGTATTCTCAGTTGACCATATTTCTGTGGGACTGAATTGGGGTTCTCTATTATGTTTCACAAATGTGCTTATCCTTCACCAATACCACCCTGTTTTGAGTACAGAAGACTTAGAATATCCACAAAATAGTTAACTGTTGTTTCGATTGGAAATGTTTAAAATCTATAGTTAAGTAGAAAGTTGAATCTTGACAACATCTTATCTTCTTATTCATGAACAGAGAATATCTCTTATTTAGTTTTTCCTTAATCACTTTCAACAGAACATTATAGCTTCTATTAAATAGATATTTTGTATATTTATTAGATTTATGCCCAAGAATTCCATTTGGGGGTTGCTAATTCAAATGGTATTGCTTATCATTTCAAATTCTACTTTTTGATTGATGGTACATAGGAAAGTGACTGACTTGTATATTAATCCTTGAGTCCTTGGAATCTTGCTACAATTTCTATTAGTCCCAGGATTTTTTCCAATTATTTGGATTTTGATGCATAAACAATAATCACACTACCTATGGATAAAGATTTTTATTTCTTTTCTTTTTCTCAACTAGTATACTTTTATTGATTTCAAATATTGGCTATGACTTTGAGTATAATGTTGATGGTGAGCAGAGACATTATTTGTCTTATTCATTATTCCTTAACTTTTTGGAAAAATTTAAAATTTCTCACCATGAAATATATTGTCAGGTACAAGTTTTATGTAGATTATCCAGTCTGGTTGAGGAAGTTCCTACATTGTGTCTTGTTTAATTGATTTGTGCTTTTATGTGAATGGATTTTGGATTTTATCAGGTAATTTTTTTCTGTATTTACTGAAATGAGAATGCAATTTTATAAGCCTGTTGATATGAATTAAATTTTTTGACTTTCGACTGCTGGTCCAAACTCTGCGATAAATCCTACTTTATATACCTTGCAAAACTGGACTATATCCCACTTTGTCATGATGTATATTTATTTTTATACATTGCTGGATTTAATTTGATAATATTTTGTTGAGGATTTTTGTGTCCATGTTCATGATAGACATTTACATGTAGATTTTGCTTTTTTGTAATTTCTTTGTTTGATTTTGGTGTTAGGGTAAGGCTGGCCTCATTAAATGAGTTGGGAAATAATGTCCCTGTTTTTATCTTCTGGAAAAGATTATAGAAAACTGGTATAATTTATTCATGAGTGTTTGGTAGAATTCAAATGCACCTATGTGGAGCTGCTGATTTCTGTTTTGAAAATATATTATTAATCATTGATTTAATTCTATTAGTAAATGGAGGCCTATTTGCACTCTTTCAAGTCTTTGTCTATGTTTTACTTCTGAAAGATAATTTAACAAGATGTATAATTCTAGTTTGTGTGCATTTGTCTTCAAAACTTAAAATATTCCACTCCAATGTCTTCTTGCTTCCAAGGTCTATGTGCAAAAGTTAATGTAATTTTTTTTTTCTGATTCCTTCTATGTTAGGTGTTCTCTCTCCCTAGAAACTTTCAATATTTTCCTTTTCTTTGATTTCCTATAATTCAAAAGTTATATGACTAGGCTTAGAAGTTTTTTAAACTATTGTTTAGCATTTATTTTGTGTGGTTTTCTGTAAGCTTTCTGGCTCTGTGGTTGGGTGTCTGATAATTCTTTGTCATTGGTGTTTAAATTCTTTCACTTTTCTTTTTCTTCTTTTCCTGAGGCTCATATTACAGGTAAATATTTGCTATTTTCAGTTGTCTGGCAGTTTTGGGGCAATCTGCTCTTTAGTTTCAAAAGTATACATTGAGATATTTTCAAGCTCAGAGATTCTTGTCTCAGCAGTGTCCAGTCTACTAATATGTCTATCAAAGACTTTGTTCATTTCTGTTACAATATTATCCAGTTTTTCTTTTTTTTTTTTTTTTTTTATTTTGAAACAAGGTTTGACTAGGTTGCCAGGCCTCACCTCAAATCAAGATCCTCCTGCCTTAGCCCCGCAAATGGCAGGAATATGCCACCACACTCTGCTCTCCTTTTTTGTTCTTTCGTATAATCTCCCCCTTTCTTCTTACCTTGTCCATTTTTTCTTGCATTCTGTCTACTTCTTATAGAAGAACCTTAATCATAATTGCTTTATAATGCTGGTCTGATCATTTCAATACCCCTGCTATGTTCTCTTCTGACGATTGCTATTCTCTTCAATGTCTATTTTTGCATTTCAGTATATGTTATAATTTTGTCTTAGGAGTTATAGGTATAAAAATGACGTCACTGTATTTGCGTTTTGTAGGAACAACATAGAACCCAGAAGAAAGGCAAGGGATCAAGGGATGGGAGGAGGGAGGTAGAGGGATGGGGGGGATGTAGAACAAATTGTATTTCTGAATTGTGTCCTTATGTACATCTTGGAATATGTGACACTTAATCCCAACATTATGTAAAACTATAATGCACTAATAAAAATAAATTAAAAAAGAGCCAGTCATGACATACTGAGTATAATGAACTATGATAGACAGTACTTTGTAATATGGTGGTAAAATGTGGAGGAGGAAATGCATTCTAGAGTCCTATGATCAAGTCTCAGTATTATTAGAGAGCCAGTGAATCTGTACTGTAAACTTCATAATTACCTCTCAGTACCACAATCCATCTCTCCCTGTCTGTGTGCCAGGATGGACAGAGTGGATGGTATTGAGATTTCACTTTCCTAGGCCAGTGAAAGCTAGATAGAACTCCAGAAAATTAGGCTCTGGTGACATAAAGTATTTATTACTTCATTGATAAATGCAAACCTTTTTAAGTACAGAATGTGTTGTTACATTCAAAATAGTGTCTATTTTCCCTCTACCTGCTGGAAGCACAAGGGCATTTTTCTTATGGTCTCTGCAAGAATCTAGTAGAGCACAGGAGATGAAAGTTGCATGAGTGTGAAGTCATTCAGTGACGTTCTCTGGAATTTTTAACTCCCAAGTTGTCCACACTGAGTCCCCCGTACTTTGTTAATTGCACTTCACATTTCCCTACTCTGACACTGGTTCTCATGAGGGTTTCTGCTGTAAATTATGATTCTCTGTGCTCATCTATGGGCTTGTCCAATTTGAGAGCAGTAGTTTACTCTATGACCTCATTCCTCTGATACATTTAAGAGACAATTTTTTTAGTTTGTTCAACTTTTTACTTGCTGTTAATATCTAGTGATAGTGTGAAACCTGCTTACAGGTTGAACTGGAAACCAGAAGTCAATCAGTTAGTTACATTTAAGCTTTCTTTTTTTTCTTTATTTTGCCTATTTATACAGTTAGAGTTTGTTTTATTACTAATTAGTCAATGCCATATTCATAACTACGTTGGAAAATTAAAGAAAAACTTTGGAAATTTGACTCCAATATTATTATTACTTTCCTTCGTTTTATTCTTTGTCTCTAAGTGGATAAATTTGGGGCAGGATAGATTATAAAAACAGTAATTTCCTCTCCTTTCCAAGCTAATAAAATACTGTTCTGTGTAAAAAGATAATTTAAAAGAATTTAAGTATGCCCTTTTGTCCCAGTCCAACCAGGTTCTGACCTGAGGGACGGGCTGGGGATGAGAAAAACCACAGCCCAGAGACCCAAAATGGTCTTTGTCCAAACTTTACTTCTCCTTTTTATATATCCATACTTTACATCTCTTTCAAGGCAACGTTCATTTGTACTGCTACGACAAAATGCCTAACATTACGTAATCTCAAACAACTCAAGGCAAAGCTACAAGACTCCATTTTAGAACAAACATAGAAAGCAATTTCTCACAGTTCTGAAGGCCGGGAAGTTCAGGAGCAAAGCATAGGCATGTTCGGCTGCTGACAAGAGCTCATCTTCCAAAGGAGCAGGGACACCACGTCCAGCAGAAAGTGCAAGAGCTCTTCTGAAGGAGTGCAAGCGCTCCTTACTGCTGGCTGGAGCCTCTTCTTGTAAAGGCCTTTGCCCCGCCCCCTCGAGGCCTCTCTACATTAGCTAGTTCATTGCCACACCTGGATTTTGGAGGCACAGGTTTGACCAATAAGCCTCTGCGTGTGCTTTTAGAAGGATCTAGAATAATTGGCAGGTGATACCAATGCGAAATCTGAAGCCCATTCCACACCCTGGTTTTCAGGCTTAACAATATACAATATAGCAGCCCTTCTCGAAGGAGCTTGTGGAAACAGCAACAAGATCCAGGGCAGCTGATAAAGTAAAGGTCAGACCCCAACACCCTTTCATATTTTAATGTACATTTCTTAATTATTTATAAAAATAAAATATTTTTCTACATTCACAAAAAAAGGATGAACTGACATCTGGAAAATATTTTTTTCTTTAGGATTCAGAGTTTCACATAGATACTGTTCATGAATAAGAGTAATTTTACAATTCAAATTTTCTCAGAAGTCAGACATAGAAAAGAATTTATTATATTGCTATAATGACATCGATTGTAACCTTTAAAAGAAAGATAATAATAATATTTAATAATATTTCACAGCATTTTATAAAACTACCATTGATATGTAAAATGCCTATTTATGATCTGTATTTATTTTAACTAAATGTTTATGAATAATAAAGGAAAAAAGACTCTTCTTTAATGCTCTTACCATTTTTATGTATACTTTTTTCAAAAACTTTGTATAAATTCTTTGTTACCTATTTACATAAGATTATATAGCCAGAATTTGTTACTATTTGAAGCAGTCTGAATTATTTTTTAGTTTTCTTTCATGTAGTGGTTCCAAAGACCTAATGCATTCTAACAATTTTCTGGGATTATTTTTTTTGTCTTATTCTCTATGTATATAGATTTTTTTTACGTGATTTTTGAGATGAGTAGAAGTTATTGGATTTTCAGACTTACCAATGTGCTTCCTGCTAGTATAGTATTATGATTGAAATTCTCTATTTGCAAATAAGAAAGTATATATTCATATTAGATAATAAAGTATAATCCAGGGAAAAGAGGAAAAAAATACATTTAGCAGATACATTGTTACTAAGTAGAAATGAGTTATAAATCTCTTACATTTAATATTTTGAAAATGTCTTTTTAAAATACATAAAGGAATGATATATTGGTATTGATATAATTTTACATTCATCATGACATAATTCACTCTAATTTGTCAATTGGTCTGCTGCTTATATTCTTTACTTTGATACTAAATTTATTATATTCTCATGTGTAACTTCTTGCCTTGAAGCTGTGATACTAAAACATAATGTATGATGTTTTCTGTTGGGTTCTTAAATTCCCACACCTGCTGCTTTTGCTCTAGGAAGCGTATAGCAAATAGGCATAGGGCAGGGTCAATTCCACTACAGGTAAACAACGATAAAGTAAGTCAGCAGGTGGTTAGGACTGCTGTAAGCAGCATATAGTCTCTTATCTATTCATTTGGAAACAGGGCATGCAATTAGGAACCCTCAGAAAATCTTCCATGTGAGTTTCAGTAGACATGTGTAAATTTTTGTCCTTCCCATAAAAGGCTAATGGAGTGTAATGCTTTTACCCTTAAGTCAAATAGATGTATCAGTCAGGAAAGGCCAAGTTATACTGTTGTAATCAACAAACCACACACTTTAGCTACCTAAAAGAACAAAGGTTTTTCTCATTTGTTTTTGAGGCGGTTCACTGTAAATGTTAATTGCAAGTTGGCTGGTGATGTTTTCCAGCTTTGTCATCATTCTCACCATAGGACACAGTCTGTTGGAAGAGCCTCATCTGGAACACTAATACTTGCTCTGATAAATGGTACATAACACCCCAGAGGAGGTTACAGAACCAATTACTTCCTCAACCTAGAAGTGAGCCATTCCACTCTGGCCTCATAAATCCTTGATTAGAGCAGTGACATGGTCCCCTTGAAGAACAGGGTGACGGGGAATGAAATGCAATCAGGTAACAGGAAGGTGTAGTATCTAATAAACAGTAGCAGTAAGTACTTCAGTAGGACAAGGCCTTTTTGTCCCTGTGGTCATGCCTTTTCAGTAAAACAGAACTATAATATATTCAAATCCTTTGCTTTGTTTAGAAATCAAGCTTAACTTTATATTTCAGTGAAATAATTCTTGTCCTTACCAATATATCAAATATTGACAAATATGTTTGGATATATTCATAGACTCAAATTTGTCTGCCTCTGGTAGAGGAACATAAGAGGTTTGTTCAGTTTTTTTCGCTAGAAAGTTATTCTCCTCTCCCACACAAGTGAACTATAGCAACTGTTGGACTTTAGACACTCAGATATTTGAGGAATTTCACCTCAGTCAGAGGGCTACAACAATGTGCATGCTGTCTAGATATCACCTGACACTGCCTTTGAAAAAATGATAAAAGAAGAATAAAAGCCATTTTAGATGTTTTTTTGTACCTTCTATATTGGCAGTTCTATTTCCTTGAGAAAAAAAATAGACACAACTTAGAGCTTTGCAAAGAAAGGTAAAAATTCTTGATTTTAGTGTTCATGGAATCTAATAGAAATTACATGGAAAGTGAATTACCTTTGTAATATAAAGCATTTATATTTAAACTGGATTAAGTACTTCTATGCCCTTGGACAATTATGTATTCTTTCATAGCAGTGGTTGGAAAACTATATGCTTGGAGGAAAATTTTGACTTGCTGCTTGTTTTTCTACACTCCACATACTAAGATGCATTTTTCACTTTTAATAATTTAAAAAATCAAAAGAATAATACTTTGTGACACATGAAAAATATGTGGAATTTAAATCTTGTCTTTTCAAATGAAATTTTGGAGCACTGCTGTACTCATTCATTTATATATTATTTATGACTCTTTTCATGTTGCAATGATAGAATTGAATAGTTGAAACAAAGACTATGTAACTGCAAACTCTAAAATATTGTATCTAGTTCAAAGCAGAAATTATTTGCCAACCATTGTTTCAGAGTTTCAACTTCCTTATGAATGCAATGAGAAAGACTCTTATTCCCCGGCATTGTAGTATTTTGGAAATATGATCACTAACTTTTTCCTAATTTCTTCATGTGATTTACAGTGGTTCTGATTAGAATTATGGCTTAGCCATAAATCACTGGGTTGAACTCTTTTGTGTTAATAAGAATTGAATACCCATTGTTTTCCTTTAGCTTATAATACCTATGGCAAGCTGGCAAGTATTTCATGTACCTTTTATGTGATTTTGCTCTTTTTTTTTTTATCATGGGAGATGCTCCCTAAATGCTTAACATATCTGAAGCCCATAAGACAATACATCAAAGAGCTTTAGGTCTTATTTTTAAAGACAGAATTTGTCTCGAATATTCTGTATAAAATCCCTTCTGTTAATAGTGTCAAATCTGACTGCAGTTAATTATGATTTATATTTGACTTTTATCATACATTTGTCTTGCAGATAGAATAATGAGAAAAATAGGATATAAGGCAAGACCATATACTTTCTGAGAGTCAAAGATAGATGTGACAATTTTCCTCCAGGGTTATTGCCTTTTATTTAAGTGTGGTGATCCAGAAAGCTCACATGTAATTGCATAATGAGTCATTACCAGGTGGTAATATAAATGACAACAGCTAGTGGTCTGTAGTACTACAAGGCTGTTGGGGATCCCCCAACTTGAGATCCAGCTGGCTTGTAAAAGAATTGGTGGTAAACAACTGTAAGGGGTCCAGCTGGCTTGCAATTAGCAAATTGCCTGACCGCATGACTAAGCTATTTGGCCACTCATTTGTTACAATTGGATAAATGTGTTTGCACTGTACCCCTATTGGTTGTTGTAATGGATAAATAGAGTAGCAACTAGTCAGGTAGGGCAAGCAGCCCTGTCCTGAAGGAATAAAGCATAGAACCAGAGAAGAAAGCAGCCCTGTCCTGAAGCAGTCAGAGAAGAAGAAGCAGTCAGAGAAGAGAAAGCAGTCAGGAGGAAAGCAGAGAAGCATAGAGTCAGAGAAGCCGAAGCAGAAGCACAGAAGTATAGAACCAGCGAAGCAGCAGCAGCCTGATAGCAGAGACAGCTGAGAGAGCAGCAGTGGTAGAAGATGCAGTTCGCCGCTGAATGAGAGTTGTCCAGTTCCTGCCGGCCGGGACCAGACAAATGGTGGCCCATACGGGGTGCTCTAGACGGACTTCGTTAAGTTGATATCCTTACAGCCTAGCTACTGCCTGAGAGCAGGGAATCCTTACAGCCTAGCTACTGCCTGAGAGCAGGGTATCCTTACAGCCAAGCTACTGCCTGAGAGCAGGGTATCCTTACAGCCTAGCTACTGCCTGAGAGCAGGGAATCCTTACAGCCTAGCTACTGCCTGAGAGCAGGGAATTCTTACAGCCTAGCTACTGCCTGAGAGCAGGGAATCATTGCATACTGCCACGTGCAGGGAAAACCGCATTGACGGGGTCGCTATAAGTGAGGCTCTAGAGCAATATTTTATGCTAATTGTTATTGTCTTTCTTTTTATTATTTGTGTGTAAGTGCAAGTGAGAGTATCTCCCGTGAGGAGAGGAAGTACTAGCTTAGAGCTGGGGTAGGACGTCCTGAGTTTTGTTGAAATTTGTTCTGTGTGTCTTTGTGAAAAGAAAATGGATCCAAATGACTTTTAATATTTGGGGTTGTTAGATGAGCGCTCATAAATTAGAATTGAAAAAGGAAAAAGAAAAGAAAATGGATGCTTTTTAAGTTAAGAATCTATGTGCAAAAGGTATAAAAAGTTTGAAGTGATTGAGAATATTTTGTACTTAATATATAGGGGAAAATTGTTGGGGGTCTGGTTTTTACCACATTTCATTAGTTGCCCCAGAGTCATCTTGTTGCTGTTTGTAGGAACTCAGGGTGAGTTAGAATGTGTTTACATAGAGGTTTTTAAGTTGTTTTTCAGAGCCTTAGGGAGAAAATTTAAAAGGAGATACGGATCGGGGAAGAAAACCTGCCGGTTCTGCTTCGGCATAATTAGAGAGAGACTTTGACATCTTATCTGTGGTGGCTGTAGCAGTGGCGGCCTCTAACACCTGTGCATTGAACGATTGACCTAACCAACGAGTTTATCTACTGCAAGAACAAATGGGCATTTTGGTGGACATTGGTTCTATGTGTATTCATAACCTTCCTGGACTGAATTTTGGCTACCTGAGCAATTTGGCTAAGTCCTAGGGAAGAGTGGCCAGTGTCATTATTATTGTGTGTTTTGTGATTGGTCTTGCGGTAAAAAGGCATGGAAGGGATCAAGCAAGCTTATGCTGCCCTCAGAGTTGATGACCGTAAGTCAGCAATGATATAGATGGCTCAAGCTCAAGGGGTTGGTAGTCAGTGATGGGTAAATCCTTTCAACCCCCTTATCAACCCAAGACAGGAAGGGTACCTTACGGTGTGCCTTATTCCAATGACAGGTAAGAAAGGGGAGGTGTGAATGGAAAAACCTAAGGCAGACAGAATCACCTGTTTGTTATCCTCCCCTCAGAAAAAATAAAAAAGGAGGAGATTTTGGGGACCCCCCAACATGAGGTCCAGCTGGCTTGTAAAAGAATTGGTGGTGAACAACTGTAAGGGGTCCAGCTGGCTTGTAATTAGCAAATTGCCTGACCGCATGACTAAGCTATTTGGCCACTCATTTGTTACAACTGGATAAATGTGTTTGCACTGTGCCCCTATTGGTTGTTGTAATGGATAAATAGAGTAGCGACTAGTCAGGTAGGGCAAGCAGCCCTGTCCTGAAGGAAGAAAGCATAGAACCAGAGAAGAAAGCAGCCCTGTCCTGAAGCAGTCAGAGAAGAAGAAGCAGTCAGAGAAGAAGCAGCAGTCAGAGAAGAGGAAGCAGTCAGAGAAGAGGAAGCAGTCAGAGAAGAGAAAGCAGAGAAGAAGAAGCAGTCAGAGAAGAAGAAGCAGTCAGGAGGAAAGCAGAGAAGCATAGAGTCAGAGAAGCTGAAGCAGAAGCACAGAAGTATAGAACCAGTGAAGCAGCAGCAGCCTGAGAGCAGAGACGGCGGTGAGATCAGCAGTGGTAGAAGATGCAGTTCGCCGCTGAATGAGAGTTGTCCGGTTCCTGCCGGCCGTGACCGGACACAGGGCTTAAATTGCTAGGTAATAAATGGTTAAATAAATTTCTAAAAAATTGTAGGAATAAAAAAATTCTATCAATCTAGAATTTGAAAAAAAAAAGTACACCTGCTGTCAATACCTTCCTTTACAGCCTGCTTACCATCAACCCATGTGAGTTGACAAGCTCTATTACTTAGAAGTAGCTGGGACTGCCATTGTTGGAGGCCCTGCTGCAACACAGCATCCCTCAGTAGTATCTGAGGATATGTCCACCAGGTTTCATGTTCCTAGAGCCATCACTCTTACCATTGCCAGAGTGGATATATAGTGGTCACCTCACTGCCACTACCCTGTATACCAGTGGCAGTTGGGGATGCTGCTAGAGCATTCCCAACTCACATGACCCTTGAAGATGGATGAGGTCTCCCACTGTTGCCATATGCACTATACTCAAACTATTTTTAATAGGTAAAGAAGTTGTATGGAGAATATTATGGCACCCAAATGGAGTCAAAGTCAGTGGAGCCTACCCATCTGTAACCCTAAAACTTACCTTCAGGAGAAATTTTTCTACTACAAAAGTCATACAAAATTTATGAAAACAAATGATGCAACAGATATGTAAAAACCAACACAGGAGCATAAAGATACGAAAAGCAAAGCAACATTAAACTTGCAAAAGACCACAATAACTTACTATCAAGAAGAATAAAAAGAGAAGATACTGATGAAATATTTGAAAATAATCCAAAAAGAAAAATTTTTATTTTTTTTTATTTTTTATTTTTTTAAAGAGAGAGGGACAGTGAGAGAGACAGAGAAAGAGAGAAACAACTTTATTTAGTTTTTCACATGGCCTTGGTTGCTCCAACACTTAGTTGTGTATGTGGTGCTGGGGTTTGAACCCAGGTCCTCGTGCTTGCCAGGCAAGCGCCAAAACCGCTGAGCCACCGCTCCAGCCCAAAAAGAAAAATTTTTAAGGAAACTCAATGAGACACAGAGAATGCATATATATAACTCAAAGAAATTAAAATAACAACTAATGATATGAATGGGAAATTCAGCAAAGAGAGGGAAATAATAAAAAATGATAAAATGGAAATCTTGGAAATGAATGACTCAATAAGTCAAATAAAAATACAGTTAAAATCTCAACAAAAGACTAGATCAAGCTGAGAAAATAATTTCTGATCTTGAAGACAGGTCTTCCAAAATATTTCACTAGACCAATGAATAAAGGATGGAAGGAAGGAAGAAATTGAAAGAGGCAGGAAGGTAGTAGAAATGAATGAAGTTTATGACACACAATTAAAATCAACAAGTAGTTCAAATGTTACAGGCTTCAAAAGGCAAAGAAGAGGAATAGTATACTAAAAAAAATAGCTGAAAACTTAGCTAATTCTGTGAAAGCCATAGGTACCCAAAATCTATATTACTCCAAACAGATTAGACAAGGAAAAATCCTCACTGTGGCATATTATATTGAAACTAAAAAAGAGAAGACAGAAAAAAAATTCAAAAACAATAGGAGAAAAGAGCTAAGTAATATTTACGAAAACTCCCATTATACTAATAGCACATTTCTCATCAGAAGCCTCACAAGACAGAAGGGGATGAATTAATATATTCAAAATTCTGGAAATAAAAATATCAATGAAGAGTTTTACCCAACAAATTTGTCCTTCAGAAATAATATAGAAATAAAGACTTTCTACCAAGAAAAAAAGGACCAAATTAAATAAAATCAGAGATAAAAAGGAAATATTACAAAATATAGGAAATATAAACTAAAATTAGGAATGATCATTTAATTACTATTATTACTTATATATTAACAAAATGGAAAATCTAAAAGAAATGAATGTTTTTGGACCCACATAACTAACCAAAAGTGAACCATGAAGAAATAGAAATTATAAACAGAGAAAAAGTGAGTAATGAGAGCAACTGATAATAAAGAAAAGGTCTAAGGCTGAATGGCTTCAACTGCTGAATTTTACCAAAGTTTTAATGAAGAATTAATACTAATTTCTCTCAAACTGTTCCAAAAAATTGAAAAGGAGGAAATTTTTCCAAACTCTTTCTATATGGTCAGCATTATCCTGAACATGAAACCAGAAAAGGAAAAAATAAAGAAATCTAGAGACCAATATCCTTGATGAATATGAATGTAAGTATTCTAATCAAAATACTAGAAAACTGAACATAATAGCACATCAAAAAGATCATTCACTATGATTAATTAAAATTTACCCCAGGGATGTAATGATGCTTTAGCATATGTAAATTAATAAATGTAAAGAGGGAAAATGCTATAATTATTTCAATGGATTTGGAAATAGCAGTCAATAAAATTCAACATCCCTTTATCATAAAAACTCTGAACAAATTGTGTACAGAAAGAATATATCTAAGTGTCATGAATACCATACATGACAAACCCTCAGCCAAATTTATACTGATTGGAGGAAACTGAAAGCATTTCCCTTTAAGAGCTAGAATAGGAAAAAGATGTAAACTATAACAATTGTTATTCAGCATGACACTGGAAGTCTTAGGAGTAATTAGGTAAGAGGAAAAAAAAATAATAGGTATGTTACAAGTAGGAAGGGAAGAAGTCAATTTTTTCTTGTATGCAGATCACATGATTCTATATGTAGAAAAACATAAAGACTCAACCAAAGAACCACCAGTGCTTAAAAACAAATTCAGAATGTTTCAGATACAAAGTCAGCAGACACAATTGAGTAGGATTTTTATACACTAATAACAATAAACCATGATATTCATCCAAATCACAATAAACACAAAAATAAAAGGAAAGAACCTAGGAAAAAATTTATCAAGGAATTGAAAGACCTTTACAATGAAAATTTCAAAACATATACATAAGCACACACTAAAACACAATGCAAAAGCCTGTCCTTTATTCGTGGATTGGAAGAATTATTACTGCTAAAATGACGATGCTGCCCAAAATGGTTTATAGATTCAGGGTCATCAACATCAAATGCCAATGTCATTCCTTATAGAGGTAAACTAAACAATCCCAACATTAACAGGGAATCATGAAAGACCCTGAATAGACGAAGCAATGTGGAAGCAGAAAGAAGAAACCTGGAGTTATCGTCATACCTGTTCTCAAGACATGCTTCAGGATATAATAACCAAAAGAGCTGTTTCTGCCATAACTAACAGACAAACAGAGCAGAACTGAGATCTTATAAATAAATCCATGTTTCTACAGCTAACTGATTCTCTCTTGACAAAGGTGCCAAATTTCTACATCAAAAAATGGACAGTCTTTTAATAAATGATTCTGGGAAAATGAAGTATTCTCACACTAAAGGTAGAAATTCAGCCCCTGTATTTCATTCTAAATAAAAATCAACTAAAAGAAGATCAAAGAACTAAACGAAATACATGGAAGTCTGAAACTACTAGATTACCACACAGGGAAAACACTTCAGCATGTTGGTATAGCACAAATTTTTCATATAATACACAAAAACCACAAGCAAGAAAAATAAGATAGATTAATAGCGGACTGGGCTGGTGGTTCCAGCAGTTAAAGCACTTCCCTGGCAGGTGCAAAGACCTGAATTCAAACCCCAGCACCACATGCACAACTAAGTGTTAGAAAAACAAAACTCAGATGAAAAAGTGAATAAAGTTGATTCTCTCCCACCCCCTGCCCTCTCTATTGAAAAAAAATACATTAGTAATGTTACATCAAATTAAGAAGCTTCTGCAGAGCAAAGGAAGCAACCCACTGAGTGAAGAGACAACCTGCAGAAAGGGAGAAAATGTTTGCAAAGTAAATAAAAGGGGTTAATATTCAAAAAATATAAGGAACTCAAATAATCAATAAAAAAGTTTTATGATTATATAATTAATTATTCTATAATCAATAAAATAGGGGGTGAGAAGAAGAGAGAGGAAGGGTCCACTCTGGGAACTGAATTGGATCTGATAATACTACAAGTTTTATAATTATGTCATTATACATTCTATTGTCATATATAACTGAAAAGAATCGTGGGGATCAGGTAGGAAGGCGAAGGGGAGATACTGGGGACTGAACTTAAAAAGGTCATACTCCCTGCTTTTATAATCCTGTCATGGTATATTCTAATGTCATGTATATCTAAAAAATCTGAATAGGCATTTCTCAAAAGAAGACATGGAAATGACCAATACATATATGAAAAAGAAACTTCAGTATTGCTAATCATTGGAGAAAAATTAGCAACGAAATAGCTAAAGACAATTAGACTGGCTATTATCAAAAATAAAACAGAACAAAGAATGTTAATAAATGGAAACTTTTATACACTGTTGGAAGAAGTGTTAATTAATACATCCATTATGGAGAATGATATATAGCGTTTCCTCAAAAACACATACAGAAATAGATCTATCATATGATCTAACTATCCCACTTCTACATATACAAAATCAAAGGAAATGAAATCAGCACATCAAAGAGAGCTTTATTCCTAAATTTATAGAAGCAGTATTCACAATAGCCAAGATATGAAATCAACCTAGTTGCTCATCAATGGATGAATGAATGAAAGAAAATGTAGTATATATATAAACACATATGCATAATTCATAATATTATTCATCCCTGAAAAATTTGAAACCCTATCATTTGAATCAAAGTGGATGAGTGTAGAGGACATTATTTTAAGTGAAATGTGGCCAGGCAATTAATACAAATACCACATATTCTCTGGGATGTGTGAAAGTTAAAAAAAAAAATAAAGTTAATCTGAATATAGAAGAGCAATTTCCAGAGGCTATGTGGGTAGAAAGAGTTTAGAGATGTTTAACAGGTACCAAAAATACAGATTAAAGGATGAAAGGAATAAATTCTAATGTTCTATTGAACAGTTGGGCCACTGTAGTAATAATAACCTATAATGTATTTTATAAAAAAAATAGAGGTGGGACTGGAGCGGTGGCTCAGCAGTTACAGCGCTTGCCTGAAATGCGTGAGGATGCGAGTTCAAACTCCAGCACCACTTACACAACGAAGTCTCGGAGCAACAAAAGCCACACGAAAAGCTAAATAAAATTGATTCTCTCTCTCTCTCTCTCTCACTGTTCCTCTCTCTTTAATAAAAAAAAAAACTAGAAGAGAGGAGATCAAATCTTCTAACCATTAAGAATTACTAAAGAGAAGGGACTGCTAATTATTCTGATTTGATCAGTACAAACTGTATAAATATACTGAAATATCACATTGTACTCCATAAATATGTACTAATATTATGTGATAATTACAAATAAAAATAAAATTATAAAAACCCAATTAAGATCCATAAAAAAACTGAATCCCAGTTTTTATTTTATGTTTCTGAGATATTAAATGTCATTTTTTCTTATTTTTTTATTGGTACATTATAGTTGTGCATAATGATGGGATTTGTCATCATATAACCTAGATGTACACAATACATCAATACAACTTGGTCGATATTCCCCACAGCACCTTCCCACACCTCCCTCTTCCTGTCCCCTGGTCCCTTGCCTATTTTTTCCATTTCGTATATTTTTCCTGAAATATCCACATATAGTGACATAATTCATAAACTTATAAAAAGCGTTTTTATATACTTGACAAAAGTATATACAGTGAGGTACATATAAAATCTTAGAGTGTACCTTGTTTTAACTCAGTTCAACATTCCCCCTTCCTCTCTCCCACCCCCTGTTCTTTTCAGTTACGTTTGACAATAGAATTCAACATTTACATTTTTGTAAAGGCATGCAGTGTAGCTTATTCTCCTTCAGTCCCCACTATCCCTCACCCTTCTCCTTTCTCTTCTTTTCTACCAGTCTTTCTATTGTTTACCGTCTTCCCCCTCCTTTCTTTTTAGTGTCTCCATTGAACTGTATATTGATGAGATTCACTATGTTATGTTCACATTTGGACACGAACAAGTTAAGTCTGATTCCTTCTATTATCTTTCCCTATTTCATTCCTCCTTCCTCCATTTCCTTCCCCTTTGACTATTTTTCTGTTTTATATTTATCTCAGGTTAACTTCCACATATCAGGGAGAACAATTGGCCTTTAGTTTTTTTCAGACTGGCGTATTTCACTTAGCATGATATCTTCCAGTTCCATTCATTTGCCAGGAATGACACAATAATTTATAATAATAAAAGAACATAGGATGATCAAATTTTGGAATATCTGTGTAAAGACATTAAATAAATCATAATAAATACTAACATATTAATGGAAAACATACTATAATGAAATGCAGAAATGAATATGATCAAAGAAATTAAAATATGAAGACGCATCAAATAAAATATAAAATTTATAAACATTAATGATAACCTGGGTATACCAAAAAAAGTCAGTGTATTATTTTAATTTAGCACAATATAAATAAACCAAGGAAATAAATATTTAAATAAACAAAATTCAAAGACCACTAGAAAAATATAGGTTAATATAATATATACGTAAAATCCCAGGAGATGAGAAGACATTAGAAAAAGTATTTGGAAATATAATGACAAAATATTTACAAAATGGAGAGAAATTATCAAATTTTTTCAGGAATTTCAACAATAAATTTTTAGCATTTTCAACACTCAGGTGTCTAGATCTACCTATTGAAATTATTGAAAAAATACAATAATAAATTATTTAAAGCAGTTGGAAAGAAATGATAAATTGCATTTAAGAAAAATACAAGATATATCAGGATGGTAGTTAAATAACAGGTCATCTCAGCATTTAGTTACTGATTTATACTTGTATTGTGATATGTAAGGGACTTACCTTATTCTTAGGAATACACTGAGAGTCAACAGTAATATAATTTTAACTGTTACATCATTCAGAAGAAATGTGTATATACATGAGTATCTGCTTACAAGAATTCACATAATTATTGCAGGTTTGCTATCAGTGGGAAATTTACAAAAAATTAAAAAGATAAAAAAGCAAAAGCTATATATTTAACTATATTGTTATGAAGTAAAATAATTGATTAGAAATATTCAGTTTACATTAATGGAAAATGAGAACCTTATTAGAGTAGGCAATTTCTGCTCATGCCTATAAATACTTAGATATTCTGGTATTTTCTTCTAGAAAAATTGAAAGCATACAGTTTAGTGTTGAATTCTTTAGTTTTACATTTTGAGGAACAGAGTAAAAACTATATACAACATATTTGAAGCCATACATATGCACCCTCACTATTAATGTACCTGAAAATAATTTTGATCACACTTTATATTTTTATAAGCTACCACAAAGTTTTAGTAAAAATTATTCATTATGTGAGGATTTTAACTTGGTAACTAAATTTTCACTGATCTCACTAATTCTTTAATAACATATTATACTTCTTACATCATTAGTTGAGTTGCACTTCTTTTTAAATGTATTTCACATGCTTAATGCTGTGTTTAATAGATAAGATATCAAAAATCATATCTAAGAATTTCTAATATTGTGTGAAATTTATACATTATGCATACCAACATTTTTGAATATTTTAAATCCACAAACTTTATGAAGATACAATTTAAATTATCTACATCACAAATTTCTTCTATTCGTTTCCATTCCCAGCACAGTTAAGTTAGAGATTAGTAAATAGTGCAGGTAGAATAGTAATTCTGGTGATTAGGATGGAGTTAGGATCTGGAATGCTCTCCCAAGGCCTGCATGTTAAAGGCTTAGCTTGTCTCCTGGTGCTGTTGAGAAGCAATGTTAGTCAGCTTTTGGTAGCTGTAACCGAAATATTTAACAAAATCACTTTAGAGGGCAAAAGTTGATTTTGGCTTATTGTATCAGGGGTCTTAATCCATAGATGAATCAACTGCATTGCTCTGGGTCTAAGGTGAGACAGAACATCACAGGGGAAAGCCACAGCACAGAAAAGCTATTCCCTTTATGGTAGCAAGGAAGCAGAGAGAGAGAGAGGGGGGAGAAAGGAAGGCAGGAAAGGGACACTTTTCCAGAACACACAACCTCCAGCCACAACTCAACTGCCTATAGCTGACATTCAGTCAGTCCATTCAAACTAAGATGAAGTGATTATAATCCAATCATTTTATCTCTGAATATCCATGTGTTAACACCAGAGATTTTTGGTGATATGTCATACCCAAACCATAACTTTCTACCACTCACCCCCAAAAGCTCATGTCCCTATCACAATGCAAAAATACAATTAATTCAACTCCAAGAGTCCCGTAGTCTTAACAGTTTTAACATGGAGTGGCACAAAGCAAATGTTCCCCTTCCAAATGGGAGGAGTAGGGGTATATTAAGGAAGAATAGGATTCAAAGAAGACTGAAACCCAGGCAGGCATACAGGTCTCATAACTTCAACCATAGTAACACATATATAACCTAGGACACAGCACCACGTGTTGTACTTTCCAAAGGGTTTGGATAGTCCTGACCATTTGGCCTTGCTGGTGATAATGCACATGGCTGTCTTTTAGCGTGGCTCTCTCTTCAGCCAAAGGCTTTTGTTGGTAGACAGACCACATTACTGGTATTTCTTAATTCCTGCAGTCTCTATTTCAGCTTCGGTTTCACCTTGACAGCTTCATGCCTCACTTTCTCAGGGGAAATCCACATGACTCTGACCCTATTGTGCTTTCTCCCCCAATGTTGACAGAAAACCTAGCTGAAAATCTTCCAACAATATCCATATCACTGATTTAATGCTTGAATTTCATCTGTGAGAATAATTAATCCATTACTTTTAAATTCAGTCTTACTCATGACAAAAGGGCATTGGCAAAATATAGTCAAGTTCTTTTCCAGAATATTAGAAATAGCCCCTAGTTCAGTTTCCAATACAAGTGTTCATTTTCCCCTGAAACCTCATGAGTACAATTTTGATTATTTGCATTCTGGTCTTCTGAGGTCCCACTAGAATTGTCCATTAAGCTCTTTTTATGACATTTTGAAGTTTTTCCAGCTTGCATCACTAGTATTTTCCAAAATCCTCCCATAAATCAGCTTCAAAGTCTTCTGGACCACATGGTCATATTAGTCACAGAAATAACCTCACTTCTTGATATTAGTTTTTTGGTGGAGACTTAAGGAGGTGAGTCCTGGAAGACAGTCAACTTCTCAACTGGGGCATGGCCTTGAAAAGTGTAGGGGACTCCCTTCCCTTCTTCCTTCTCTGTCTTTTCACTTTTTGCCATGAATGAGCAACTTTGCTCTACCGTTCACTCCATATCATAATATACTGCCTTGGTTCAAGTCCAAAATCACTGGGGCCAATAATCACAGACTAAAATCTCCAAAATTGTGATACCAAATAAATCTTTCTTTTTAACAAGTTTCTTATTTCAGGTATTTGTCTTATTAACGGAATGCTGACTAACATAGATAAGCAGGGTCTAAGTGCCAGAGATTCCACATAGGATTACTCAGTATTACACACAATATTACATTGGACATAACAATCAAAGATTGGTGGTAGAAAATAACAATGCCAGAGATAAAAAAGTCACTAAAATTAAATGGTGGCAAAATCAATACTATAAATTTATCTATATAATTGGATTATGGCCCAGAAAACAAGACAAGTCATATATAGAACAAGATAGCATGCGTGATCAAGGTCATTGTGGTGAGTTAAGGGAACAGTGAGGTCTGAAGACTCAGGAAAATTCTGATCGGTTATGAAGACACCTGTGAGTGTCTACACTGTTGTTTGAAGTTGGCATGGAGAGTGGTATATGGATGAATCATTTTGACTTAGAAAGTCAGAGGTACAGGGAGTACTCATACTTTAGATGACACATCCAATAAAATAAATCAAATCCATTTACCCATATTAAATTTCAGAAGCTCATCTTATCACATGGATATGATTAATGAATCCTAATTCTACTTTTCTATGCAGGGCAGGTGCTAGTTCAGAATAAGGCTCAAGAATTGTGACTTATATTTTAATCTTAATAGCCTGATTGATGGTATGGCTGTCAACATTATAATGCTGTTTTGTCAACCTTGATCCTATATTACATAAAACACAAAGTAATTATTTCAGTCCTAATATACTGTAAAACATGCAACGTCCATCTTATCTCATATAAGAAAATCTTTTATAATCTTCACTTGTCTTGGGTTTATAATCAGAACCATGAGTGCCCTAACACTTTCTGGGACTCATGAAAATCTGTTCTGATTACTTAAATATAGCTGCCCTTCAAAATTTGTCTATCTTGCTCTTCCTACCCACACATTTTCTCAGGGTCTTTATCTTCAATAAATAATAGTTTATATTTATTAATACATTAACATGATTATGAGACAGATTAGAAAAACTTTAATTATTTCATCTTTTGATCTCTTTTTGTTAAGTTCTTGTCACACAGAAATTCTCAGGGAAAATTGCTAAGGAGATCATGTGGTTAGTAAATATAAGGCACCTATACTAGACAATGTCTATGAGTGGGACATTCATATTTTATTGTGATTTTTTTACTATAAATTAGGATATGCCCACTCTACTCAATATAGAATTCTAATTCACTCAAGCTCATCCTAGAAGGAAAATCCCTACTGGGATGGCTGTGAGTAAAAATAAAAAATAAAAACAGAGTGGGGACATGACTCAGTGGGTAGGCACCCCTGAATTCAGTACCAGGTACCAATCAAAGAAACAACAAGAAAAACAAGCAAATAACCAAAACAAGCAAACACACGAAAAACCCTATGGTCTAAGACATTGTGTTCTTACCTGGAGGTTTGAGCCTAACATTTTTCTTATAACTATGTTCATTTAATGTGCCTATGAGAGAAATTACATGCATACTTTATTGTCAGAATATGCAAAATCAACCAAATGAACTACATGAAAAAGACCAAGATGCCAATCATGGATGATTTAGATAGTTTAGAAAGGACTCTTATAATTACATGCTTTTTTTTTTCCTTGTGCAAAATAGACTGGATTTTAAGAACTTTACCACTAATTGCAAAATACAAAATGCTTGTTACACTGCTTTGTGCAGGTGATTTCTATTTATTTAAAATTAACATGAATAATGTATTTACAACTAATCCTAATCTCAATTACAAATATAAATGAAATATTATAAATTACCATATAAAATATAAAATTAGAGTAATCTCATCCAGCTAGTGCTATATTTGAATAGCAAAGATGGAATGCTTATTAGTTGATTAATTATTAAAGATAATATATAGGCTTCCATTTGAGATAGACTTCTCAATTGTAATGTTAAGATGTTCTCTTTTAAGGATCTGTTTAATTAAAGTGAATGATATAGACATTCTATAACATATCACTTAGGGGCTTATTTTTAAAGGCAATACTGTAGAAATGTCATTGAAAACTGAATTGAAAGATTATATGTAGGCTAAATTGGAGAAATGCATGATACAGATATAAGGAAACATAAATAAAAGACAACAGAAAATGTTTATCAAAGTTGATACAGATAGAAGACTAAGCCAAATTAACCAGTAGAGTATATTATTTTATAAATACACCCATTTAATTAGAATCTCACACATGCATGTACGCAAACACACAAAACTGTGCACTCACATCCAGCCTGTAGCCTGTGTCTTGAGTCTTCCATTATTGGTAGTTAGTACCACTTCACTCTCTGTCTATGGTCTTACTCTCATTCCAGAACCTGAGACCACCATGACTTCCATCAAGCCCAATGTAAGCGCTCTGGGGTAGTATATTATAAATGAAATAGGTTTTTATATTAAAACTCTCCAATATATTATGGTTAGATGGTTGAGAATATAGTGTCTGAATAATTAATCTTTAAAGTATGTATGCATGTGATTATGACGTTAACTTACTTTTTTGGAAAGCATATTGATCTAGATTCAAATCTATATTCCATCACATCCATCCTGGTGACTCTGAATAAATGAAATAGTTCATCTCAGATTTCATTGCTACTTAATTTATAAAGAACAATTTCAAATTCCATATGACTAGCTCCACAAATAATAAAAACATGATAATTTTATGGAATGAATAATCTAGTTTACGTAACATGCCTATTATAGATCATAGTACATAGTTTATGTCCAACAGATTCTCTTCAGGTATGATGACTTTCTGAACAAAGAAGGGAAAAGAGAAAATAATCTAAAGTCTGGATTGTGAAAGGGCTACTTCTATCATATGACATGGCCACATTATTAATTAGATGTAAAATGAATCATGGAACTTACAAACTGCATGGAACTAAGTGTTTCCAGTACTAAACAGACAAAAGACACAATGAAACTGGGGAACAAGAATATTCACTTGTTGAAAACTCACAGCTTATCTGCTTTTAACAATGAACTGGAGAAAGCATACATGGCTTAACATTGATTCACCTTTGAATTTTGCTTTGCCTGCAAATTATACATGCAAACTGTCAGCAAAATATTCCAACTAGTTTTCCTCCCTTCCACCTGCATCATTCTCACTCAGGCCAGCAGTTTTGTCACATCCTCCTAACTGTGTCAGACTATTTTTTTATGCTAAATATGGTCTTATATTTAGGAGGGAATCATTATCAAACAATCAAGAACAAATGTATAATAACAGAGCAAGCCAAGGCTGAATGCCATTCCATGTTTTGCCCCCTGGGGGTCCCCATGGTTCCATGTTTCCCCCTACTTAAACCCCAAGTTAATTGGACTTCTCATGGAAGTTGAAGGTTCCCCTCTGAGTTAATTCCACTATACTCCCTCCCTCCAATCTCTTTGATATCCTTCCCCCTCCCCCTCCCTGCCCCCCTCCCTACTTCCCCCAGTGTCCTAGGCAAAGTTCCCCCTCTTTGTATAAAAGTTCATACATGTTGGTGTTATTATTAGATTAGCCATCTATCATACTGTTTCCAATTGTATTCTAGCTTCCACAGATGAGAGAAAACATTTGGCCCTTAAGTCTCTGAGTTTGGGATACTTCACTTAGCATAATTTTTCCATGTTCATCCATTATGCTGCAAATGCCATAATATCATTTTCTCTAATAGCTGAGTAGAATTCCATTATACCAAAGTTTTTGAATCCACTCATCAAGTGAGGGGCATCTGGAGTGGTTCCATAATCTAGCTATAGTAAATTGAGTGGCTATAAACATTAATGAAGCTGTATCTCTATAATGAGCCAATTCTATCTCTTTTGGGAAAATACCCAGGAGTGGGATAGCTGGGTCAAAAGGCAGTTTCAGCCCTAATTTTTTGAGGAGTCTCCATACTGCTTTCCAGAGTGGCTGTACCAGTTTGCAGCCCCACCAGCAATGTCAGTGTTCCTCTTTTCCCACAGCCCCTCCAGCATCTGTCATTATTTGTATTCTTCATTTTTGCCACTCTGGCAGGAGTGATCTGGAATCTCAGTGAAGCTTTGATTTGCATTTCTCTTATTGCTAGTGATGGAGAGCATTTCCTCACATGTTTTTGGGCTTTTTGAACTTCCTGAATTGATAAATTTCTTTTTAGTTCCATAGCCCATTTATTGATTAGTTTATTTGTGATTTTGGTGTTTAGTTTTTTGAGTTCTTTGTATATTCTGGATATTAGCCCTCTGTCCAAGGTGTAGCAGGCAAAGATTTTCTCCCATTCTATAGTTTCTCTCTTGGTCTTGACATTGTTGGAAAAAAAAAACTTTAGCTGTGCAAAAGTTTTTTAGTTTAATTGCATCCATGCATTTATTCTTGACTGTAATGCTTGCACCATGAGAGTCTTGTTAAGGAAGGCAGAGCCAATGCCTATGTCAAGTAGTATTGATCCTACTTCTTTTTGAAGCAATTGTAAAGTTGCTAGTTTAATATCCAGATCCTTAAAACATTTTGATTTAATTTTTGTGCAGGGGAAAATTAAGGATCCAATTTCAGTTGTCTACATATGACTGTCCAATTTGACCAACACCATTTGTTGAATAGGCTATCCTTCTTCCACACTATGCTTTTGTCCCCTTTATCAAATATCAGATAGTTAAAGGTATGGGTGTTCATCTCAGAATCTTCTATTCTATTCCACTGGTCTCCAATTCTGTGTTGATAGCAATACCATGCTGTTTTTGTTACTATAGACTTGTAGTATAATTTCAGTTCAGGAATTGAGATACCACCTGTTTCTTCTTTCTTGCTGAGTAATATTCTGGCTATTCTGGGTCTTCAGTTATTCCATATGAATTTGAGTATTGTTTTCTTCTATATTTGTGAAGAATGACATTGGTATATTGATGGGATTTCATTAAATCTGTATAAGGCTTTGGGTAGAACAGCCATTTTGATTATTTTGATTCTGCCTAACTATGAACATGGAATGTTTTTCCATCTATTCAGATCTTCTGTAATTTCTTTTTTTAAAGTTCAATAGCTTTTGTTGTAGATGTCCTTAACATCCTTTGTAGGATTGATGCCCAAATATTTTATTTATTGTTTTTTTTTTTTTTGAGAAGATTGTGAATGGGACAGATTTCCTGATTTCTTCTTCAGTGGACTTGTTTCTGGAGTATAGAAAAACTAATGATTTATTGGTGTTGATCTTATAGCCAGCCACTTTGCTGAAATCATTTATTGAAGCTATTGAAGTCTTTTGGTTAAGCTTATTGTGTCTTCTAGGTATAGGATCATATCATCAGGAATTTGAAACAACTTGACTTCCTCTTTTCCTACTGAGATTCCTTTGATTTCCTTCTCTTGTCTGATAGCTCTAGCAAGGGTTTCAAAGATTATATTGAATAAGAGTGGTGAAAGTGGATAATACTGTCTTGTTCCTGAATTCAGTGGAAATTCTTTCAGTCTTTCTCAATTGAGCATGATGTTGCTTATGGGTATGTCGTACATGGATCTTACATAGTTAATGTATCTTCCCTTGATCCCTATCTTCTCCAGTGTTTTGAGCATAAAATGGTGTTGAATTTTATCAAAGGCCTTTTCTGCATCAATTGAGATGATTATATGATTTTTATTTTTAGTTCTGCTTAAGTGGTGAATTACACTTATTGATTTGCATATGTTGATCCAGCCCTGTTTTTCTGGAATGAAGCCCAGTTGATCATGATGTATTATCTTTTTCATTTAATTTTGGATCCAATTAGCTAGAATTTTATTAAGGATTTCTGCATTCTGTTCATCATGGAAATTTATCTGTAGTTTTCTTTTCTTACTGTATCTTTGTTGGAATTTGGTATCAGCATTATATTTGCTTCACAAAAATTGTTTGAGAGTGCTCCAAACCTTCTTATTTCATGGAAATGCTTGTGGAGGATTGGTGTTAATTCTTCTGTAAAAATTTGGTAGAATTCTGGTATAAATCTATCAGGTCCTGGGCTTTTCTTTTTTGGAAGCCCTTTGATTGCTTCTTCGATTTCAGAACCTGAGATAGGTTGGTTTAAATTTTCAGTGTCCTCCGGTGTTAATATGGGAATGTTATATGTGGCTAAGTATTTGTCCATATCTTGCAGATTATCAAATTGACAGAGTATAATTTTTCAAAGTAAGTTCTGATAATATTCTGGATTTGGTTGAGTATGTGGTGATGTCTCCATTTTCATCTTTGATTTTGTTGATTTATTTCACTTCATTCATTCTTTTGGTGAATTTCTGTTGATCCTGTTTATTTTTCAATGAGCTAACTCATTGTTTTGTTGCTAATTTGTATTGTTTTTTTGTTCTAAGTTTCATTGATTTCAGCCCTGATTTTTGTTATTTCCTGTCTTCTATTAACTTTGGGACTTATTAGCTTTCCTTTTTTTGCAGGAGTTTGAGTTAGAGCGTAAGACTATTGATTTGGGCGCTTTCCTGATTTTTGATGAATGCACTCAGTGCTGTAAATTTACCTCTTAAGAATGCTTTCATACTAACCCAGAAATTTCAATATTTTGTTTCATCATTCTCTCATTTCCAAGAACTTCTTGATTTTTCAATCTCATTACTTCTTTTGTCCATTCTTTGTTTAAGAGGGTATTATTCAATTTTGAAGTATTTGAGTAGTTTCTGTTGTTTTTCTTATTGTTGATTACTAAGATCATAGCATTGTGGTCAGACAGGATACATGGGAATGTATCAACTTTTTGTATTTGTTAAGCTCAGCTCTGTGGACTAGAATGTGTTCTATTTTAGAGAAGGTTCCATGAGCTGCTGAGAAGAAGGTAAATTCAGCCATTATAGGATGGAATATTCTGTAGATGTCTGTTAAACCCAACTGATTAATACAGTTGTTCAGATTGGATATCTCTCTGTCCAGTGTTGATAATGGTGTATTGAAGTCCTCTATTATTATTGTGTTGAGATCAATGAGGGGTTTAATGTCCTTGAGTATTTTTTCCATATATTTGGAGGGTTGTCTTTGGGAACATTAATGTTAATTATTATTATATCTTCTTGGTGAATTTTACCTTTTAGTATGATGTAGTGTCCATCTTTGTCTTTTCTGACTAGTTTTTGATCAAAATTAATTTTATCAGATATTAGGATGAAACACCAGCTTGCTTTTTGGGGTCACATTCCTGGTAGACATTTTGCCAAACTTTCACCTTCAGCTCTGTGTCTATTTTTGAGTGAGTGTGAGGTGTGTCTCCTGTAGAAAACATATTGTTGGATTTTGATTTTGATACAGTAAGCCAATCTGTGTATTTTAATTTGGCCAGTATGACCATTCACATTCAGAATTAAAATAGATATGAGAATCTGAATCTCAGAGTTTGTAACTATTGCTGCTTTTTGTGCCATCTTGGGTATCTTTTGGTGTGTATTGTGGTTGTAGCTAATCTCTTGTTTAAGGGTTTTAGGAATTATTAGCATGTTCTTCTGAATGAAGAATGTCCTTGAGAATATTCTGTAATGCAGGGTGTGTGTTCATGTATCTTGCTAGCTTGAATTTATCATTGAATTATTTAATTTCTTCATCACATTTAAAGCTGAGTTTTGCAGGGTATATTTTCTTTGCCTGAAAATTGTTTTCTTTCAAGGTTTGAAAACTATTGTTCCAAGCTCTTCTGGCCTTCATTGTCTGTTCTGAAAAATCCATAGTGATCTTAATTGGTCTGCCTCTGAATGTGATTTGGGGCTTTTTCCTAGCTGCTTTTAGAATTCTCTCTTTAATTTCTCTGTTAATCTTTTTATATGTGATATGTCTTGGTGGATTTCTCATTTGGTTAGGTCTGTTTGGTGTCCTATCGCCATCTTGGATTTGGTTTTATGGGTCAATTCTGATATGAGGAAAATTCTCCTTGGCAATTTCACTTATTGCAACTGCCAGAGCTATCCTTTTAAATGTATGAGATTATGCACTTTTCTATAAGTCCTCCAGTGTCTTATCCTACTCAATAAATAGCCAAACTTGTTTACAGTAGCCTACAAAGTCCCATTCAATATCTTGTATTTGTTAAGATCTTACCTCATCCCCTACCATTCTTTTGTCTCATTTTTGTGAGCTATGCTAGTCTTTGCATTCTTTTGCCTCAGAGTTTCTGCATTTGTTGTTCATTCTTTAGATATCCACAAGACTTGCTCTCATTACCATATGTCACAGATCAAATATCACCATAATAAACTTCTAAAATAGCAATTAGCACTATTACTAAATGCTCTTCAATTTCCTCTTTTTCCATTTTTGCTTCACTCATCATCTTTTGACATAATATACATACTTTCCATTATCTGTTTGTATACAACCTTGCATGCCTTCCCAAAGCAAATTCTGTAATTTAGAGACATTGTATTCATTGTTCATGATTTTATCCCAAATACCCAGGAGGAGTCCTGACTAATGGTAAGTGTCTACACTCACTATAAAAATTCACATATCATTTATTTTGTATGTAAAATAATTTACTCTTAGCAACAGCTTCAAAATGAGCAATACTAGGGGCTGCAGAAGTGAGTTCATGGTAGACTTGACTGTCATGCTTGAGGTCATGGGTTTGATCCCCAGCACTGCATACACAAATAGAGAAAAAACAAAAATCAGATGAAAAAAATTAATAATTAATATTATCTCTCACACACACACACACACCCATAACCCTCATTAAAAATTGTTCAATATTAATAGTTTTTATAACTTGTGGCCTACTGACTCCCTTCTATACCCCTGATTAATTTGGGTCTTTGATTACAAACACTGAGTGGATAAAAGAAGAGAGTACTGGAATACTCATTCTGAGTTATTTTCATGAATGATGAAATTTTTTGCCTTTGGCATGGTCTGACACACACACACACACACACACACACACACAAAATTGATGAGAGCATGGTAAAAAATTTAAAAATCTCAGGAGAGTTGATTTCTGAGATAAGTTCCCCAAAGGGCAGCCTATTTTGAGACTAATGTTGTTGCTGGTGCACCTCCCTGGAGCTCAGTTATTACTGCCCCTGGAAAACAGTATCTGATATTAAGTTAGAGATCTGTCACAGGGCTTCAAAAAAGTAGCGACCAAACTTTCTTATTTACCCAAAGCCATAGGATTAGCACTTTTCTAGATATTTTGTGAGCAACATGTCAAATATATAAGATACTACTTAAGGCACATTTAGTAAATAAAATTTAATGGCATTTGCTGTTAATATTAACATATTTATTTGTAAAGAACCCTCATTGTCTTTGATTTCATAAATATCTCTCAGGTACAGACTGAAGAGATTTGAAAAACTTTAACTTTAGAAAATTGAAGCAAAATACAAAAATATATTAAATATGTACAGCAAAAGAGTGGATTAGGTGTTTTATATCTATTCATTCTTTACACACACACACACACACAGAGTAGAGATGAGGTACTAAGGCTGAGATGTTAAATATCCAGCTCAAGGTCACATAATCAGGAAGTTTAGAGAATTTATTTGTGCTTTGTTCTTCTCTTTCTAAGTACAATAAATTTGCTCCATATCATACATATTTAGACACCTCTTTGACCTTAAATGGAACGAATATGCCCTACCTTGTAATTCAATGCTATGTTAATATTACTCATAATTTCAATTATTTACTTAATGTCCTATCATGTCTTTGCAAGCAGTATTCTGGCTTTACCTGAGAAAAAGTAATTGTCAAAGTTAGTTGTTAATGAAATCATTTCTTGGTTGTTCTACTTCTGAGTTATTTTTATCTTGTGGCTTATTTATTTTGGCACAGCAAGATTCACAGCTTCCTCCACAATTACATAAAATGTTTCTTGCTTCATAACCTTGTTGGCTGCCCTAATTACAATGTTCCTTTAAAATAAAGTGAATTTGAATCTTTGTTTAAATACTTTTTAAAAATTGATGGTTAATTTCTTTTCATTTAACTATGTATAGAATAAACCATGTTTGTGAGTGTAGGGCACAATTTTTTTTCTTGCTTCTGTTGTTCGTATCAACCACTTTCATGTAGACTACTGCATCCGAAAGATTTGGCTTTAGATGATGTCTAAAACAAAACTTTTTATTAGCTCCATATTAAATTGAAATAATTCATTTTTATAAAAGTAGATATCTTGCTATTAACCTGTTTCACTTTACAGATTTTGATGTTTTTGTTCCATTTTTGAAGATTGTAGCCAAGCAATTCATTACAAGTGCCATATAATCATATTTGTCATATTTTTGTGGTATTTACATATTTTTGCTTTACACTTGACTATTTTTCTTTGATATGACTGACTTTGAAAAATAATGTGCTACCATTTCTTTAGTAAATGTCTATTGAGTTTCTCTATCATACCAAATTACCAGCCAGTATAGTAGTACTTTCAAATTACCAATCCATTAAATGTATTAATCCACCAATCAGATCATAATCTAATCATTTTACCTCTGAGCATTCCTGCATTATCTACCACAGGGGTTTATTATATTCAAACCATAATAAGTATCCACAATAAAGAAACTCTGTGAGGTTTCAGGAATGTAGAAGATAAATAAGGAAAATCTGCCCTTTCAAAGCTTTTCATATAATGGTGATGACACAAAGCACTACAAGAATTTCAGCATAACACAAGGCTAAGTTCATTGCAGAATATTATACAGGGTATGATGGCTTTACAGAATTGAGTAGAGAACTAAATGCAGCAGAAATTTCATATGTAGAAGGTCGGTGTCAGAAATGGAATTTTGAAGTCAGAAATTTCCCACATCATTCTTTCTTTTAGCTGGAGTGAATGTTATATGTGGGAAATTGGAAGACATATCCATACATGTACTCAGAGATCAGCTTACAAAAATTCCATAACCTAGAGTATGAAACTTAAATTTATGATAAATTCTGAGGATGGTAAAGGTAACAAAAGTTCAAACAAGCTTGAACTTCTATATAGGATTTTCTATTTACAGTAGAAGGATGCTTGGCCCTTGCTTTACTTAAAAAGCCAGAGAAAGAAAATTTTCAATTAAATGCATCCTATGTCTGTCCTTGAGATTTTCCAGTGTAGTTAGCTTTTGGATAATTAATATATGAAAATTATTCAAAAGTACCATTATTTTCACTCATGCTTGCATACTTCTATTAACTAACAGTATTGTAATTTATAAATATATATATATACACATATATATGTATACATATATATGAAATTTAATGTTAGCAGATGCAATTGGTATATAATGAGATAATTATGAAACCAGAGTTTGATTTCAATTATGGCCAATAGTCAGATACAACATGAATTAAACAAATGATTTCTATCAGACACTATCCTAGCTGTTTATATATATTTTTATCTTATACAACTGTCTATGAAACTAACATTATAGCCTTTATTGCATAGATGTGGAGATTTTCTCAAAAGGATTATGTGTAAGTATCTTGCTTACATTTACAAAAATTCAACATGAAAATCATAACTCAGACATACATGATTCAGAATCTGGATTCTCTTCCTCTGCTTCCCTATATCCCCAGTCAAACTTAATGATTTTTTCTATAAAGTAAAAAGTCTTCCTGTTCAGTGTTTCTCAAAGTGTGTGTCATAGGTTAGCATCAACCGAAGATGTGGTAGACACAAATTCTTAGCTCCCACCTCAGACCTGAGAAACTCTGGAAGTAATATCTGTCAATCAGCATTTTAGAAATTTCTTATAGTGCACACCAAAAATTAAAAATTACTAGAGTACTGTATCATGCTTCTCAATCCTGACTACACTTTAAAAAATATCTCATGTGTCTAAGAAAAAACACTTCAGCAATCTCCCCCAAAATTATGATTTACAGTAATTTTTCTGAAATTAGATACAGTTTATGTGTGTGAATGTATGTGTGTGTGTGTGTGTACATATATTTTCCCAATTGGTTCTAAATGTATATTTCAGGTTGAAAGATGCTGTGATAGATCAATGCTTCTCAAATTTAATACATATTCAAAGAACTCAGAGATATTATTACAATGGATAGTCTGGTTCAGTGTGTTTCGTTGAAACTGAAATTCTGCAATTCTAAGAACCTACCAAAAGATGCTGACTCTGCAGGTCCATAGGAAATTTTGAACATTAATTAAGCATTATATTTTAACATGTCACTAAATCTGAAATATATGATATTTGAAGCCTTCTTAAGATGTATGTACTCTGTTGTAAAGATGGGTTTGAAATCTTATTTCACTTCAGATTAGCTGTACAATAAACATGAGAAATTTTCTTTTTCTTTTTTTTTCCAGGGCTGAGTACTGAACTCAGGGCCTTGAGCCTGCTAAGCAAGCGCTCTGCCACTGAGCTAAATTCCTAACCCCAAGAAAATTTCTTATTCCCTCTGTGCCTCAGTTTATTTTTAAACTGATTGTCCAAGTTAATTGTTACAGAAAATGATAACCACCAGTTCAATTTTGCGATAATAAATGTTAATACTTCATTATCAATGAAAGTGATTATTATATTGATTTACATTTCATTTTGGTTAGTATATTTATTAATACTATAATTTTGAAATTTCAAATGAAATCAATGAACATAGAAATAATTGACATTTTTTTGATTTCCATTATGCACAAGATTATACTGAAAGTTACAAACAAAATAGAAATGAAAAAATGAGAAAGTCATAACAAATTTATTTATTTTCATCACTAAATCAGTCATGGATGTATGATATAGAATATTAATAGATGACAATACAATGCAATTTTCTCTGAGGTATGGAAGCTTTAATCAACTTTTTGACTAGTGCTTTGAAATTTTTAACATAAATGTTAAGACTTATTCAGACATCTGACCTTTCCTGAAAGTTCTTAGTCCTGAACATATGGCTTCTAATAGGACAAATCTTGGATCCAAATGCTTCCTTATTAATTATAAAGGATTTCCTAAGCATTTCAGCACAATCAGAAGTCCAATACAGCATTATGAAAACTTTGTTAGATATAATAACTAATTAAATCCATATAGTTTCTGATTTTAACAGACCCCAAATTACTTTGTACCCTCCCTTAGAGAGTTTGACCTACTTAGTAGATTGGAGAACTTTGTGATCTGAATCATGTTCTTGCCTGACAGCAGGAATTCACATCCCTGGAGGACTTACCTTAAGTAGGACTCATTAGTCCTCTGTAGTCCAGTGCCCCAGCTGCCCATGCTGAAGACAAAAGGGTAGCCAATTTAATTAACCACAGCCTGGAGGAGCATAATTCATTATCAATTTTTCTAAGTAATCTAAGACTATATCAATGCTCCCAGTGAAAGGATAGATGGAGCCAAGTGGTCTAATAAGGAAAGAAATCCCTTAAATCTAATTGCTCTTTTAACTATTTAATTGAAATTAAAATGAGAGGCCATGAGAAAACCACAAAACTTATCAAGGGAGTAGAGAAACCTGTATATCTCATATGTTGTAAGAAGTCAGTAAAATACACAACTAAGTTTCAGTGGGAAAATTATCAGTGATATCCCACAAAATAGAACTGTAGTCCTTCTACCGCCCTTAGTTTATAAAACTAATTTCATGGCAAATGAAAAACAATTGGTTTATTTTTCTGTGGTTGCTATTATTGTCTGACACAAATTCAGTAACTAGAAATAGCTTTTCAATGATTAATTAATTTAATTTACTAGCTCATATATTAATTGTCTACCTGGTATTTTGTTAAATTCAAAGAAAGGAAAGTAGAATAAGACATGTTTTATATCTTTTAAATGCTAGCAGTTTTTTAAGTAATAAGAAATAATTGTGCATCAAGTGAAGTATTTTTTGATACAGGAAAATATTTTATGAACCAGAATAAGGATTGTGGGAATATTCAGGAAGAGACCTACAGAACATGTTATTCAAGTTGGGTCTGAAAGACAGATTCAATATATCAGTGAGAAAAGAGGTAAAAGAGACTTCCTAACACAGGGAACCTTATGTAAAGTGAAACAATGGGGCATGTCCTTGGCAGCATGACTGGGGCATGAATTGGAGCAAAATAAAAAATTACATTGATGTCGACTGCACAGTGATTTTATGGATTGTGTGCTTGAATATATTTTTGCCCAAAAGTTAGTTTATTCAATACTCTCAAAAATATTAAGGTAGATGTTATCTTCACCAAGAGAAATAAGGACAGTAAGAATTAAAGAGGAATGTGCAATGTCCGGTATCACTTACATGTCCGGTTTCACTCATGGACTGTCCTACCTCAAGCTGCAAAGTTTTTAATACACTGACTAGCAAGATCTTTTAATCCATGTCAACTGCGAAGAAACTTTTTTATAGACTACTATTGAAATTATAATAAGGAGATTCATAGTTGATTTTAATGAAAATATACATACTCTAAAAACAAACAAAAATAATTCCAGAAATATAGTAAAAGATTATATATTTAATGGAAAAGATGTTGAACAAAAGTAAGAAACTAAAGAGAGTTGAAATAATGGCTTACATCTCAAATTATTTAAGAAATTATGTATCATTAGAAATGATGTTAGAAATATTTTAAAAAATTCTTCTATATCAAAATACTTGATACCCTATTTTAATAAAAAAGTATGTTATTTTAAAAGTGCATTGTCTTTTCATCATGAAACAAATATCTAATCAGCAAAACAGTAAATTCTCAATTTCATTGAATTAATCTAGAAACAAACACAACCATGTCTCTCTGTGTGTTACTCAACTATGTTCAGGTAGAAGAGAAACAAGCAGCATATATTGCAAATTCAAGAATCAATCATTTTTATAAACACAACTGTATTCCCAGAGTACATCAAAGAAGTAATGAACTTAACAGTATTTTGGATGATGTGTATCTCCCAAAAACTCATGTTTTAAACGTTGGTCTCAGGGTGGTGCTATTAGGAGGTGGTCAACTCTTTGAGATATGAGACTGAGTGGGACATCTTCAGGTCCATAAAATAGCCTTGAAGGGGATTGAGGAACCCTGTCCCCTTCCTCTTTAACTCCTGCCTCTTATTCTTGATTTGAATGTTTTTGCTTCATCAAATGCGCCTGTCATGATGTGCTGTCTCACTACAGGAACATCAAACCAATGGAGCCAGTCTGTCATGACCTGGAACCTCCCAAACTATAAGCCTAAATAATCTTTTATAAGTTGATTATCTCAGGTATTTTGTTATAGCAACAGAAACCTGGTTAATCCAGCACTTTAGTCATTTGGGCTCTAATAAGGAAAGAAAGGCTGTAATTTTCCTTAAGTAACTGACTTGCAGAAATTTGAGATTCTTTTGAATTTATATCTACATGTCACCAACTCCCTCAAAGTAGATATGATCATTTCAAATTGAAGCATGTAATTTCAAAAGTATCTGTATGCAGGGTCTGATAGAAACATAATCAAATAAATGATTAAGGAAACCTATTTTTGACAAGTTCCCCAACTCTCAAAAAGTTCCAATTTATTTATGTCGAGTTCTGCTTCCGCTTCAATCCATATGCCACTGAAATGTGTGCCATTTCTCTCAGCTGCCCAACCTAATGTACAAGCATCTGCTTTTATAATTACAAAAACTCAGAAATAGTTACACACATTGGGTTCGTTGGTCAATAATATCTATTTCCCACTGCAGTAACTTGAAGGTTGATCAGATAATTGTATTATTGAATATACTGCAGTTCTGGTTTCACTATGTGAGAAGAGTAAAAGCATAGATTTAGGATAAAAACAACTTAAGAGGAAAACATTTAGATACCAGTAGAATGAAGACTGAATATAAAGGTGGATACTTTAAATACTTTTATGATAGACTGAATATAAAGGAGCTTACTTTGATATTTTTAGGTCGATTTCAGCAAGCTGAGTGAGGGCTTGGGCATCATCAGGCAGCCCACACCCTCAGGTGGCTGGATGGGGGATAGGGAATCAGGCAGCACTAAAGCGAAAGGAACAACCAATCAGACACTGGCAGACAAGTCCAAATGGTGGTTCACAATCACCGGATGATTGATGGAGTCACCAGCCAATTCCGAAAGGACAAGGCCCCCAAACTTCCTCTGCCCACCCCAGGCTATAAAGTCACTGCCCAGCCTGCTGTGTACCACTTCCTCTGCCCACCCTCACTATGGCAGTGCAGGTGAATCTGGCCTGAAAGCTCGCATCCCAATAAAAATGTTTTATGCAGCTGCTTTTAGGTCTGACTCCTTTTCGAACATCTGAATTTGAACATTTGGTGCCAAACACCCATTTTTTTCCTGTTTTTTCCAATTATCTATTGCTTTATAACAATTTACATCAAACTTGATAGGTCAAAGTAACAGCCTATTTATTGCCTCATAATTTCTGTGGGTCAGAAATTGGGGTGTCCATTGGCTGGGTCTTGTTTCTCATCATCTATTACAAGCTTCTCTCAGGTTGAGGCTAAGCTGCCTTTATCTCAAGGACACACTGGGAAGGTGTCTGGTCAAGTGGCAAGGTTAGGCTCTTTGCTGGCTTTGGAACAAGGATCCCCTCAGTTCCTTATCAAGTGGATTTCTCTAACGTAGTAGATTGGTTCATTGAAGAATGTCATCTGTGGGTGCTAGTCAGCCTTTGGTAACATGTTCATGAAAGTGATGTCCCACCATTTTTGCTTTATCATTTGATTAGAAGTGGGTCACTATATCTTTCCTTTCAGGGTGTCAACCAGGATCCAGGGATCCTCAGATACAGTTTCAGTGTGCCTATCATAAAGTATGTATCTGTGGTGGAAAAGTTCTGAGGAGACTGTAAGCAGCTACTACCAGTGACTTTGACCTTGAAAATTATAAGTGTCATAAATTACCACTTGCAAGTAAGAAATTGAAATTATCCTTTGAAATTTCAAATGTGCAAATATTTATGTATCTGTGTTTTAATTTAAAGCTTATCCAATTTTGTGAAAAAGTAATTTTTTTGTCATTTTTAAAATCTTAGTACAATTCAAAATAAAACCACTGCTTTACTTATATTAAAATTTCAGGGGCTGGAGCCATGGCTCAGCAGTAATGGCACTTGCTTGGCATGCATGATTATGCAAGTTCAGACCCCAGCACCATGTACACAATGATGTCTCAGAGCAATGAAAGCCACATGAAAAACTAAATAAAAATTGTTTATTTCTTTCTCTGTTACTGTCCACTCTCTTTAAAAAATATTTTTCAGAAATGAATATTTGCAATTATTTATAGTTGTAGCTAAGTAATTATAAAGAAGTTCAATTCCTTAACAAGGTAATGCATAGACTAATTAATATCACTAAAAATATATATCTATGTGAATGTGAGATATATTCATTGCTACATAATTAAATGTTTACATATATTAACAGAAAATGTTATTGCCTACTAATATGAGCTAAAAACTCTTCTGTGTGTTTAGCAATAAATAAAAAGGAAAATCAATTATTATTGATACAAATTTAAATGTATCATGTTGTGTATCAATGTTATAATGAACATAATACAACATCAATACATAATTAAATGTTTGCATATGTTAACACAAAATGACAGTGCCTACTAGTGGATATCAGAAATTATTCTATGTTTCAATAAATAAAACAACATTTCCCGTTTTTCATGGCAATTGTAGATCCCCAAATGGGAATTAGACAGTGATCAAAAGAATCAAGACCAAAAGTAGAAGCTGATATGAGGAAAATGAAATACAGTCATGATTAAGATGTGATAGGAATTTTTCAGTTTCGTTAGAATCTTAGGGGATCACTGTCATGTATACAGTCTGCTGTTGACCGATATGTCATTGTGAAGTGTAGGAATGTGGTTGGTAGGAATAACTGTGATGGGAGACACTACAGAATCTTGGCTCATATTGCAGGTCCCTTGAGAAAGGAGAATTTTAGAAGAAACCTGAATGATAGTACTATTAATGTATGAGAGTGGAACATTGTGGAAGGTAGGTAAAGCAAGTCTAAAAGACCTTTGAAACAGAAGAGCTTCCAGGATGTTTAAAGACTTGAAGGGAGAAGATTGTGACTATATGTAGTGAATAGTAAGTGAGATATGTGGGATCACCCAGGGTGAAATAGTGGAAACTATGGTTGTGCACTTCATATAGACTTCTACAGGCCATGTGAATAATTAACTATTTGTTCTAATTCAAAGAGCAAACTATTGGAAAGCTTTCATGTGGAGAATGGCAAAAGCTGCAGATAAATTTTGTGGGAATTAGGTCTTTGGGTGGTAGAGGGACTTGGCCTTATAGACCTTTGAAGTAAAGTATTTTTGAAGACTGAAAATTCTAGAGCATTTATGTAATGATAAAAATAATCCAACAAAAATATTGTTACAGAAGAGAAGTGGCCAAGTATAATTCAAAAGAGGAAGCAATTTCATGGGACAAGTAGAGTAGTTGGCTTTAAAGTTTCAAGGTCAAATCACTCATTGTAATAGAAAATAAGTAGGGTGGATAAGTACAGTTACCAGATATTATAGAAAGATGAAAATATAAAAGTATGTCTTGACTTTTTTAGGAAGCAAGTGCAGAGTTATGATGTCTGCAATATTTCTTCAGAGACTGAGATTCTAAGGCTCTAAGATGAACATTTCTTTAATTGTACATTCACTGAAATTCTATGACCTAGAGAAAAAATATTTCTTTATGGTAGACATTAGAAAAAAAAGAAAACTTTTTCTAAAGCAAAACTGTTTTTCTAAAACAGTTATTCTCAAATGCTAGTCTAGAGCTAGGTGCACAATGAAAAAAAAAAGAAAGAAAGAAAGAAAGAATGACCCTCCGGTGAGTTTCTCATGAAGCAATTTTTTTAATATTCTGGAATTATGCTCTTCTTACTTGTGTTAAAAATCTTGCTCTTTATTAAATATTGATAATGAAAATTTAGTACAGCTGGTATTCATAGATAGAGAATGTAATTCATTTCTCATTTCTTTTTTTCTTTTACTTTTCTCAGCATCCAATTTTTTGCCATATTTTTTTGTGCTCAGATTGAAAAAAAATAAATATTTAACTTCTTGTATAGAAAGAACACAGTTTTAAAGAGCAATACATCTTAAAGAGAAAATATTTCTTCATGGAAGAAAAAAATAGCAATGTAAAGTTTAGTTGCCCAATGTCAGCACTTCCCTTATGACGTGGTTCCTAAAGAGGCCACTCTAGATGCTCATTTGAAAGCATTCCAAAATTATCATTCATTGAAAAAAATCAGATACTTTATCCAGGTTATTTATCTTTTTGAATACATGAAATTTACCTTACTATGTAAAATTCAGTATCTTTATTAATATAAAGTTATCTGTGTCTCAATTTATAAATCAATAAATAGAAATATGCAGTCTTAGAAACAAATATTTTATTTACCTTTTCTAAGAGAAAAGCTAAGTGAGGAAGTACTAACTTGTACTAGATTAAATAAAGTTCTCAATTCAGAGTCTCTTCTTGGTGTAATAGTTGCCACAAGGGAAAACCAGTGATATGTCATTATCTTCCCATCGATCTATGCAACTGGATAATCAACACAAGCTATGTATGTATGTGTAAATGTGTCCACTCCCCCAACCTTTCTATGTGCATACATGGCACATTTGTAGCATTATGTGTGTTGGGAACAGAAGAAAGTACTTTTCAAATCATAATTTTGTAAATTGATAGCTTGAAATCTTGAAGACAGTGATTTTCTAGTATATATAATTATAAATAAGTAATAGCAATATAAAATGAAGTATGAAGAAATTTTAATATCATATTGGCACTTTTATTTATTTTTTACACATCACTTTTAATGACACTGCTGTCAGACCTAGTTTAGGGGAAAACTGATGAGATAACAGTATGATCTACAATATCTAAATTTTTTTTTCTTCTAATTGTGCCAAATAATGCCCAACTATTCATTAGCACCTCCAAATCACACCATTTAAGTAGTGGCATCTAAAACTTCATTGCTGCTTCCCAATCTCTATGCAAATCATTAAATTTTGACTATCCAGTTTGGCTTAAGACCTTGGATTTATTTTAATGAATAATGATTTATATTTATTGAAAAATTGTTATAATATCTCAGGCCTTTTCTATAAATCATCTTAGTCAATTTTACAATACCAAAAAGTAATTAATATTATTTATTTTCTTTACTCAATGGAGAAACTAAGGCTACCAAAGCTAAATGGCTTGTAGAAATGGATAACCCATGATACATCACATGTTAACTGGAATTTTGCTTGTTCCTAAACTCCAAATTCATTTGAGTATGAAACATTTCTACACCTGTATATGAGAAAATTAAAATCAAAAGTTCAGAAAATAAATCATTTTTTCCCTCTGATGATGGAAGGAAGATGGTGAGCTAAAGAGAAGCAGCTTTTCCTGTGGCTCCAAGACTGGATGGGAAAATTCTAGTTCTCCTTCAGTTTTTTGAGGTGCATTTTGGGGAATATATTTATGAACTTCTAGTGCTAGTTTTCACAGCTTTTTTGAGGAGCTGAGTCCTGGGAGATTTGCATGGAGAAAAAGAGGGATTTTTATCTGGCCCACCAGGGACACAGCACATTTTCAGTCTGTATACATTCTACCAGCAGATGGCCATCCTGGCGAGTGGCTGGTGGTGAGCTTCTGGTGAGCAGGGGTGGAGCTGAACAGAGCCAGCGACCAGATAGCTGCTGGGAGCCTGTGCTTTATAAAAACAGAGCTTCGTGCAAGCACATTTGTAGACACCCACCTAGATCATGCACTGCATTTGGTGAGAAATGGGTTTGGAAGCAGCTCACAGAGGTGTGGAACAGGCTGCTTGGTGAGAAAGCCAAGCCACCATTCCAAGCTCCAGGAGACAGCTCTCTCTGGTTTTTAGAGCAGGCTCTGAAAGCTTCGTCAAGAGACAGTCACTGACCACAGTCTGATCCAGGAAGAGAAGGCTCTGGCCAGGCCTAGGCTTCACCTTGCTTAGAGGGACTTTGGTTTGTGGAATAAAGGGGGGCAATTCTCAGCCCTGACTACCCCACCCCAGTCAGAAGGATCACGTGACAAGTTAAACACTCTGAGTCTTCTGCCACAAGAGACAGTGTATGCAACTTCCAACAGAGAGAGAATAGAAATCATCTCATATTCACTGCTCATTAAGTCTTCTGGCTTTCAGTTCCCCTGGGAGGCTGGCAAAGTTCAGAGCATTCCACAATCAGACCTCTTCACTGGAATCCCCTCCTAAAAATGCCAGGAGACTAAGGACATCCCAGTACTCTGCTTGAGATTAGATAACCACAGACTGAGAGAACTTGATGTTGAAACCCAGACTGAGAGTGAACATCTCCTCATGACTCAGAGATGCTGTTACTATCTATAGTTCCAAGTTTTTATTAAGAATTTTTAACTTTTTATCTGATTTTGTGTGTGTGTGTGTGTGTGTGTGTGTGTATAATTTGTTTCTTTCCTTTTTTTTCTTGCCTTCTTTTTTCTTGATGTGTTGGTGCAATAACTGGAAAAGTTGATTGGTTCATGGATATATAAAGATACTAGCTATTTTGGTTTACATATTCTTTTGTTTTCTGGATTTTTTCTCTCTCCTTTTTTATTCTTTATTTTTCTTTTCTTTTTTATTTTTGTTCCTGTTTGATTTTGACTTTGTCTTTGTTTGTT